>JAQFVV010000047.1:5234109-5418613 GCA_028023455.1 Epiperipatus broadwayi
CGCAGAAACCACTTACTTATACATATATATAAGTTTTGGCCGGTTTCAAACTCCTTCCTAATACATTTATAATCTTATAAATGTTACGTGAACGAACCGGCACGTTTGAGCAAAATGGGAGTTCTTATTGATAGCTTTAACTATCAACAATGGCCCATCTCGGCTGCTAGATTCAAACCCCTACTATCCAAATACTTTATTTGTTTTGAGGTAAACCCCGGGGCGCCAGCTAGTCTGATAACTAACGTATTCGGGCAGTAGGCTCATAATCCAGCGCTCGAAACATTCCCTAAAACTAGCTCAGTCTAATTTTAATTCAATAACAAAATTATACAAAATTAGAGATGGAAAGAATTAATAAAAAGGTTGGTAAAAAGAATTGACCGACAATAAAGTTTAAGTTTGAAGACATTTTATTTTAATTAACATTAATTAAGTTTAAAGATAATTTATTACCAAATATTAATTGATTAAATTTAAACATCTTTATAAATCTGATTTAACACACGTACATTTTTAAAGTAACACATTATAACATATATCTGGTGAAAAGCATAAATAATATGTGACATCGTTAAATTATCTCACATACCCACACATGCATATCAATAGTTCATTTTATGCATGTTTAAGAGTTCAAATTACTTTACTCGGTAGGATTGACGAATTACAGTGGTGGCTACTACGTATAAATGATAATAAATAAATATTTACCTAGGATTTTTGGAACGTGGATATTCCTTGTTGTTGACTGCTTCTGATGGATTGTATCTAACTGGTTAGATTTGGACGTTTCTTGAAGAGATTTTATGCAAATCCATTGGCTTTATTCTTGAAGACAGTTGAACGTTTGATGGAGGATTTCTGAGTTGTTATGCAGACATTATTTCACAGGCAGGTTTTGATGATCTTGTTGGACTAAAAAGGCTGAAGCACAAGCATATATTTCCAAAAGCTGCTCAACAATGCATTTTTGTTTCTGAATACATAATAGAAATGCACTGTTATCTCAACTGAAACAAGACTGTCACTGCCAATTAGACTGAAAAAACCCACTCAATTAATTGCCCGATTAAAAAAAAAAGTCTATTTATACCTGCGTCGTGTTGTCCGTGTAATATCCTCCAGAAAATATCTGTTGTCGAATTCCATTGGTAATTAATCCTATGAGAATGTGTTTTTGACGATTGTTTAATTAGTAGTAGCTTTCATAAACGTATTGTTTTTTATATCTTTAATTAGTAGCCCACCACTGGTGTGGTTTTTTTAAATCTTTATTTAACTCAATAACCATCGCTGTGTTTTCCAACTTTCATTTACATATATTTTTTTTTATATTATTCTAACACGCATACATTTATTTACACTCGCACGCACATATATAATTTATTATAATAAGCTTGAATGAAAAGAGATTTATATTTTTTTAAATTTTGAATTACTTATTTTTATGAATACTAATTTAGAAAAACTTTACTTTCTTTTCTAACACTCTTAGTTTGACTTTAAGAAAAACCCCTTCCCACTTTTAATCTTTTATTTCAAATTCTTTTACGAAAGATTTTTTTTTTTAATAATTTTTTTAGACAAAATTATTTTATATACATGTGCCAAATTGGCCTTGGCACATTACACCCCCGTCCGTTTTAGAGTAAAATGCATCATTTTTGACCATTTTATCTCTTGCAATTTTAATTCTTGACCCTAAAGATTTATTAATTTATTATTTTTCTAAGTTAGCTTTTTAATATCTTTTACTATAACATACAAAGGGCAATCTGTTTTGACTATCCTTTCCTATCTTTTACTATGCCGAATACATTGCTCACAATGATCTAAATCATGGATAACGATCACCAGGACAAACTAATTTTGTGGCACAGGGATCTTTTGGAAATGATGCGAAAGCAGATTCGCTGACTTACACCGACTTACACGTGTATAAAATCAAAACTTCATTT
The DNA here is from genome assembly GCA_028023455.1 of Epiperipatus broadwayi. Lineage (NCBI taxonomy): Eukaryota > Metazoa > Onychophora > Udeonychophora > Euonychophora > Peripatidae > Epiperipatus > Epiperipatus broadwayi. The sequence goes on from JAQFVV010000047.1 coordinate 5,236,071, forward strand.
GCCGGTTCTCTTGATCGGACTTGGAAAAAGAAAGGGTCGCTGCGAAATGGCAGGAATTTTCAACTGTCCATTTTCGACTTATGCTTTGGAAAAAGGAATGATCCCTGACAAGTCTGTTACGGATACTAAAATTTATCCAGTCGGCAGCTTTAAATGTATCTTTAACTAAATTTATTTCTATACTACCCTCATTCCCTTTTGCTCTAGATAAGTTCCTACACATGTGTATATGTGCAGCATAATTCTATACCTACTAATATTCTAGATATCGAGTTATTACTGGACTTGCTTACAGGGAATCTATAATAAATAAATCCCTTCTTGCACGCATCATGAGGTGCAGCAGTGCCAAGAAAATAACCTAAAAGGATATCTGGATAAATACATTTCAGATACGCATCATGAAGTATCATATTTACCGAATATTACCAGTGTATGTGCGCGTATATACACATGTATACACCTTAGATTGACTTTATATTTTTATTACTAATCTTCCAACATTATTTTTAAATTCATATGAACATTATTCTAACATTTATGTTAATCTAATCTCACAATATTATTCTAAACTACCACGGACATCAGTTTTCATATTTATTTATATTAATCTAATCTCGAATATTATTTTCAACCCTTACTCAACTTTTTTATCTATGTGCATATATTCAGAAAAACTATTTTACTTTATTACGATTCATTATTTACTCAACTTTTATTAACTTGCATATATTCAAAAACAACTTACTTTACTACAATTCATTATTACACTGATATATATATTTGACTTGATTTGAAATCATTTATTTACTTCCTTTTATTACCGTGCGTGTATTCTAAAAAAAAAAAAAAAATCTATTAGTTTATCACGAGTCACTTTTTATTATTATTTACTACAGATATATTTACGCTTATTTATTTAACTTGATTTTATCGATTTTATTTTAACTATTTGACCTACTTATTTATTTACGAACATTTTTCTTAATTAATATGTGCGTTGCTCACTTTTCCTAAGTATTGACCACTTCAAATTCTTATTTTTCTAGAGTGCATTTTTAGTTTTTATTTTCATCATTAGGTAATAAATGTAATGTTAAGAGAAGTAGGCAGCAAAGTGTAAGGCAATTCACACACAGATAGATTTTGTGCTGATTTAAACCAACTTTTAATTTCTTTGCCCAAATACTCGCACACACCTCAATCCTAATTTAATACACTTTTTTTTTTTAATTTTATTTGATAATGTTTTATTTTCATTAATACTTTCATTATACACTTATTTATTTCATTTTTATTTTTAAAGCGTTATTTTTACTCTCCCTTCTTTTTTTTGATTTTACACATTTATTTCGTTGGCGTCATGCTCCGCTATGTTCTAGACTTATGAGCTGGGATTTAACATAATCGATAAGACATAATTGAGGGTTTTTGACATAAATTGTTTTATCGTTGCTTTGACATTTTAAAAACCTCTAAGATTGTTATTTTATTTTACTAAGACTAACTTTAATCATTTTTAATTATTCAAACTAACTTGATACTCGTTTTTACATTTATTTCATTAAACTTTGTTAACATTTTCCATTATTCCTCATCCATGGTCGTTATATACTAGGTCAAGCTGACGAATCTGTCAGATTGCATATTTTTAATTTTTGTCTGGTGGTTCTTTATTATTCAGCCCTCCAAATAACTTTAGTGACCTAGCGTTACATGTTCCTTTTTCTATATTTCCTTTGGCCATCACAAAGGCATTGAAGTCAGTTTGAGGGACTATACTATATGGGGTTTTGTAAATCATCTGTATTTTTTTATAAATGTATTTCTGAGGATGACTCATGGAGTTATTTGTAATGTGCATGTTCGCACTCAGCTGGTCTGGCTTTTTTATTTCAGTTTGTGGGCTATTTTGACTATGATTTATCTGATTTACTTTTACAGTTAAATTTGTAACTTCAACTTTTATCTCTTCAATTATTTTTCTATCTTCTATTTTATTTTTTCCTATTACTTGGTAAGCAGTCTCTATTTGATTTTCTACTTGTGTTTTAATCTCTTCTATTTCTTCCCTAATTTCTTTTTTTATTTTATTCTGGCCCATTTCGATCTGATCCTTTAACTTTTCAAGCATTTCAGCTTGTCCTTCCAATTTACTCATTTCATTATTTTGGTTTTTAAGCTCTTCGGCAATTTTTTTATATTCTTCGGCTGTTTCTTTTTGTTTTTCAAACATGCTGGTTAGTAAAGCTATGATTTCTCTTTTTTCCTTGTTGGGGCTATTTTCTATATTTTTACCTTGAGCCTCCATTTTGGCTTTATTTTTTTTTATAATTTATAATTTTAAACACTTTTTATCATTATTTTTAATACCGTATTTTATTCACTTTAATATTATATTTTATTCATGCTCATAAGTTTACTAATTTCTATTTTATTTATTTCTTACTAAACTGGAAATACACACTGTCTCCGCCCCTCCTTTGTCCATTTTCCTCCACCCGATCTTAATGCTTTAACTCCGCCCAAACATCCAACTGTCTCTGATCTAACATAATGATTTATTTTAGATAACGTAAATAGCGTAAATCTCTTTTCATTTAAAGAAAACAAAGTTTTCGGTCAATTCTTTTTTTTTAAAAAAAAAATAAAACGCTTTAACATACGTAATTTAGTTTTTGTATAGAAAATTTTTTAAACAAGAAACAAAGTATTTATTTACTATTGTTTCTTAGGTCCAGCCCCAAATGTTGGGAAAGCCATTTATGTACCGGGCATCATTTATGTACTGGGTCGAACCGCAGAAACCACTTACTTATATGTATATATAAGTTTTGGACGGTTTCAAACTCCTTCCTCATACATTTATAATTTTATAAATGTTACGTGAACGAACCGGCACGTTCGAGCAAAATGGGAGATCTTATTGATAGCTTTAACTATCAACAATGGCCCATCTCGGCTTCTAGATTCAAACCCCTACTATCCAAATACTTTATTTGTTTCGGGGTAAACCCCGGGGCGCCAGCTAGTCTGATGACTAATGTATTCGGGCAGTAGGCTCATAATCCTGCACTCGAAACATTCCCTAAAACTAGCTCAGTCTAATTTTAATTCAATAACAAAATTATACAAAATTAGAGGTGGAAAGAATTAATAAAAAGGTTGGTAAAAAGAATTGACCGACAATAAAGTTTAAGTTTGAAGACATTTTATTTTAATTAACATTAATTAAGTTTAAAGATAATTTATTACCAAACATTAATTGACTAAATTTAAACATCTTTATAAATCTGATTTAACACACGCACATTTTTAAAGTAACACATTATAACATATATCTGGTGAAAAGCATAAATAATATGTGACATCGTTAAATTATCTCACATACCCACACATGCATATCAATAGTTCATTTTATGCATGCTTAAGAGTTCAAATTACTTTACTCAGTAGGATTGACGAATTACAGCGGTGGCTACTATGTATAAATGATAATAAATAAATGTTTACCTAGGATTTTTGGAACATGGATATTGCTTGTTGTTGACTGCTTCTGCTGCTTCTGATGGATTATATCTAACCGGTTAGATTTGGACATTTCTTGAAGAGATTTTATGCGAATCCATTGGCTTTATTCTTGAAGACAGTTGAACGTTTGACGGAGGATTTCTGAGTTGTTATGTGGACATTATTTCACAGGCAGGTTTTGATGATCTTGTTGGACTAAAATGGCTGAAGCACGAGTGTATATTTCCAAAAGCTGCTCAACAATGCATTTTTGTTTCTGAATACATAATAGAAATGCACTGTTATCTCAACTGAAACAAGACTGTCACTGCCAATTAGACTGAAAAAACTGACTCAATTAATTGCCCGATAAAAAAAAATGTCTATTTATACTTGCGATGTGTTGTCCATTTAATATAATCCTATGACAATGTGTTTTTGACGATTGTTTAATTAGTAGTAGCTTTCATAAATGTATTGTTTTTTATATCTTTAATTAGTATCCCACCACTGGTGTGATTTTTTTAAATCTTTATTTAACTCGATAGCCATCGCTGTGTTTTCCAAATATAATTTTTTTTTTAACTTTCATTTACATATATATATATTTTTATATTATTCTAACACGCATACATTTATTTACACTCGCATGCACATACATAATTTATTATAATAAGCTTGAATAAAAAGAGATTTATATTTTTTTAAATTTTGAATTACTTATTTTTACAAATACTAATTTAGAAAAATTTTACTTTCTTTTCTAACACTCTTAGTTTGACTTTAAGAAAACCCCCTTCCCACTTTTAATCTTTTATTTCAAACTCTTTTACGAAGATTTTTTTTTTTATTTTAATAATTTTTTTAGACAGAATTATTTTATATACATGTGCCAAATTGGCCTTGGCACAACATAGAAGCGAGATGGGCAGGATACAAGCTTCATATGTAAATATTTGAAAACCAGGCATTCTTTACAAACCTGAAACTTAATTGTAAATGTAGGGGATTTGAAATCAGACTTTCAAGCACCTACCAACTATCCACACTATCTCATATAACTGATATACTTGACCACATACATATGAATTCATATGTATGATCACATACATATGAAGCTTGTATCCTGCCCATCATTCTTCTATGCATTTAAAGGGATAAGGTTCTATACTTGAGGGGTCAGAGTGACTTCAGGTCAACATGGGCATGGTGATAATGTTGGCAACAGCATGGGATTTGGGCTTTCCATTATCAGATTTTCAATGATATTGATGGCTGAAAAGTTGGAAGTTGGAGTAGATTGAAGCCTGTCCATTAAAGTGTGAAGATTTGCTATCTTAATATAAACTGAACACAGATTATATATATGTGTGGGGGATGATAATCTGGACCAACTGATGAGTGCTGGTTTATCATGAAATACGTATATTGGTGATTATTTATCTTTTCTACATGTGTGTGGTCATGTATATCAGTTATATGAGATAGTGTGGATAGTTGGTAGGTGCTTGAAAGTCTGAGTTCAAATCCCCTACATTTACAATTAAGTTCCAGATTGTAAAGAGTGCCTGGTTTTTAAATATTTAATTAAACATAATAGAAATAATTCCTAAGTAATCTTTATGGAATCATGTGCCAAATAAGTAATATTTTAAATTATTAATTTCTGTGAATCATGCATGTAGAATGAAAAATCAATAAGCAACACACAGATAAATTACAAGATATAAGTTTCAAAAACAATTAACAAATTTATTTATAAATTAACAATATTATACTCTTGCAATAAATTTATAACATAATATAAAAAAAGTATTTACAAAAGTAAAATAAGAATTAACATTATTTAACATAAAAATAAAAAATATATTTACAGTAAATCTTATCAATAAATACAAGAAATAAAATAAGATAGCTTTCACTCCGGCCAGTTAAAATAAAATAAAAACTTATAACAGTAATGATAATATATTGTCTCATTCAGTAAATATAATATTCTACTATTTTGTATTGGGAATAGTTATAATCAATTTCCCAATCTCTAAGAAAATTTAATATTATACTTATACTAATATAAAATATATTTATTACGATGTAAACACATCACTATGAAGAATGTCTGTATTTCAAATACTAACAATTGCCTGTAATTTAAAAAAAAAAATTATAGAATTGATCATGAATGAAATACAGCTATTGGTCTAATATAAAAAAAACATAAAAATGGGATTCCTTGCTGTTAACTTTATTAATTTATAGATATTTAGCAATTTTTTTAAAAAAATTATTTTTAGATATGTATACATATTAGTTTAAGTTTATTTTATTATAAAACATTAAAAGTCAATTTTATAAAATAAGTTAAGATTTAATATTATGCAACCTTTTTTGCATATAATGTAAATTATATTTACAGGTTAATGCTTGATGATAATAATAATTGTTTTTCTTTACATCGAGGAATGTTCCTACCATGCATTAGGGGTCAAGCAACTGAAGAGCAGCAGAAGAAATGGCTTCCTCTTGCTGAAAATTATGCTATTATTGGAACTTATGCACAAACTGAATTAGGACATGGTAAAAATATTGAGATTTATTCAATTATTTTATACTGCAGGAAAAAGCATTTTTAAAATATATTAAATAAAAATATAATTATGGGATACAGTTATAATATATCTCTCTTCTACTCTTGAATCAAATATTGAAAGTATCAAATAAATCAATGAATAGTATCTGGTAGTGCAACCAATTATTGATATGAAAAACTATCATATCTGCTAGCTTAATATCTGTACTTCATTTATACACTATTCAAAAAAAAAAACCCCAATAGTAAACAGAGACTAAAAACTTTAAAACTTGTAAATTAAATGAACAAATGAAAACTTTATGTACATACCAAATTTTTCAGTTTCTGCATTTTTACTGAAATGCATGAACTTTTTAGAAGTATATTCTTATTCTCCTCCTTTACTTTCTTTGCATTTCTTCATATATTCATATTTATTGTTTACAATAACTCCCCTCATATACACTTTAATGCAAAACATTTTATAATATAATTCATTTATTTTCCTAACAGTTTCGACTGTTCTGCTGTCTTCATCAGAGCTACAATATTGAATGATATAAACATATAATTATTACTTCATATACATATAAAAATATATATATGTATTTCAAAAATATATACATACATATCTTTGAAACATACATATACATGTATGTACACATATACATACACATATACAAAATCTATATATATATATATCATACACACATATATAACCTACATATAAAAATACATATGAATAAAATATATACAAAAACACTTATCAAATATACAATTTATATATATATATATATTTAAGAAACCTATTTTATTTTTAATTTTTTTAAAAAAACTAACCTTTATTACTTCTTTATCAATTTTACTTTATTTTCTACTTTTTATCCTTTATCTTTTTTCTATCTATCATTTTTACATTATTATCTAATATATTTTATCATCTTTTATTTTAATACCTATAAATTTAAGTTTAACCATTTTATTATTCCTAATCTTATTCTTTAATAATAATTTTTATTTTATTCTCTTTAAAAGCTAGAGGAGGTTAAGAAGATAAGTTAGAGTGAGTAGGGAATTATTAAAGGGAATAAAATAAAAATTATTACTAAAGAATAAGATTAGAAATAATAAAATGATTAAAGTTAAATTTATAGGTATTAAAATAAAAGATGATAAAATACATTAGATAATAATGTAAAAATTATAGATAGAAAAAAAGATAAAGGATAAAAAGTAGAAAATAAAGTAAAATTGGTAAAGAAGTAAGAAAGGTTTGTTTTTTTAAAAAAATTAAAAATAAAATAGGTTTTTAAAAAAAAAAAAATATATATATAAAAATTGTATATCTGATATGTCTTTTTGTAAATATTTATATATATATATTTATACGTAGGTTATATATATATATGGATTTTGTATATGCGTATATATATATATATGTATGTTTTAAAGATATGTATGTATATATATTTGAAAATACATATGTATGTATATTTTAATATGTATATGAAGTAATGGTTATATGTTTATATCATTCAATATTATAGCTTTGATGAAGACTGAAGGACAGTCGAAACTGTCAGGAAAATAAAGGAATTATATTATAAATTTTTTTGCATTAGAAGTATGATTGCGAGGGGATACTCAAAAGTTACCAGAATTTTATAATAAAAAAATTTGTTTATTTTTAAATGTTATAAATCTAATCTCTTTCAAATTACTGACCATTTGATGCAATACACTGGTCTAAACACATTTTTAAAAGTAATCCAGAAACCTTTATAAAGTGATGCCTTTTAACATCTGTGGCATTTTTTTTTTCAGCACCAATTTGAGATATTTTTTTATTTGAGCGATTTTTAAAATATCACACAAAATAGGTCAAGCAAATATGATTGCTAGATAAGCTGGGTGTTACTGAATTTAATTAAAAAGTGTTTCACGTTTATTGCTGTGGCAAAATGGGACATTTACATTTTACCATCTCATGTATATGTTTCAGAACTTGCAGATAAAATGCCTGACCATTACAAACTAAATCTGAGAGAAAAATGCTGTTTGCATTAAAAAAAAAAAAATCAACATTGTTTTGATCTTGTATTTCACATGCCATGCTTTTTAGGGATATGGTGAATTTAAATATTTCCATTAAATCACTCATAAATTTATGTTTGCTATATCTTAACTTTCTTTTGAATAAGACTAGCAATATGATTTCTAAATTCTTATCCTTCTAAGTAAAATAACTAATCCCACCACAGATCAATTTCTAAACTAATTTTAATAACAGAATACTATAATTCTGATAATATAGATACACATCATTATATGTTATACATAATATGATATAAACACATAGAAATTCAATTACTCTATACACACTTCCTCAGACACATTCCAGGAAGAATTAGTACCTTACTTTATAGTTAATTAAAGTCACTGGTTATCCAGCATCATGGCAAATGTCTTTACTTCTGTGGCCCCTTGAGGCATATATAAATCATAATGTGATCAGGGCAATCTGTTTGAACCCTAGTCCATTTGAGTACCTTCAGGAACTGGGATCCTGAGTCTGGAACAAATCCCTGCTGGTTTCTTCTACTGCTTCTCGTCAGTCTGCAAACCAGTTGCGCAAACTCATGAGGAATGGGAAAAAAAGACATTGCTTTTTTTTTTCACCTGCTTAAATAGTTTTCTTTTCTTCTTTGTTTTCTGGAATAATCTATCTGTTTTACCTTTATCTGGGTGGAAGATTTTTTTATTATCTATTAAGGATTTTTAAAACATTAGATTCTTCTAGAATTCAATTGTTAAATAGTTATTGTCAATTGCATTCCTATGTAATCAGCTTTTACTTTTTAGTTTCTTCTCATTATTTAATGTTTTAATTTATTTCTCTTTATTATGAAACTAGTTTTACACACTAGTTTTAGTAAACATAAATTTTAGTATTAATTTAAAGATATTCCAATCCTCCTCTTACTCCAGAAATTCTTCCATTTATACATAATCCTGTAAATTTTTTGATGTATATTTATTTGTTGGCATCTGGGTTATCTTTGCCTTTCCCTGATTATGATCTCCTGTTTTGTTTCAGCTTCACATTGAACTTGAAGTTGTAAATTCTTTTTCCTTTCGGCCTGTGGTTTTATCTGTTCACTTTCTTGTTTTCCAGTTTGTTTTGCTGATTCTTCACTCTCTAGCATTATCATTGAATACAGCATCTCTTCTGTAGTTCGGTGATGAACGTGGTGTATGTGTCTCTTCGATTCTTTACCATTTTTGTTTTGAATGTTTGCTATTTGTCTGGATGGTCTTCTCATAATTATACCTTTGGTTTATTTTTTTTGCAGCAGATCACATATCCATACCTTTTCACCAAATTGGAATGTTTTTTCTTCGCTTTTATGATGGAAATACTCCTTCTTTGGCATTAACACGTCTAATTTAATGCACAACTTTCTGCACAACAGCAATTTCACTGGTGGTTTGTTTGTAGTTATTGAAGATGTTAAGTATTGATGCAGCACTGTATCATATAAATCTTCTTGCACATTACTACTCGGAGATTTTCTTATGGCTTTTTTAATTGTTTGGATGGCCTTCTCAGCAAGGCCATTTGATTCCAGGTGTTAAGGGGATTGCAGTGTGTCTGATTCAGTTGTTTATAAAATATTCTTCCATCTCTTGCACTGTAAATCCAATGCCATTATCTGTAACCATTACTTCTGGTATTCCGTGGCATGAGAAAATCGCTTTTAGTATTTTTATTGTTTCATTAGCACTTATATTTTTGACAATGTGGTACTCAGCTCATTTTGAATGAGAATCTACAAATACTAATACTATTTTGTCATTAATAGGACCTGTATGGTCCACGTGAAGCCTCTGTTATGGTTTATTTGTTTTAGACAGGATTTATATCCTTCTGTTTCATGTTGCTCTGTGATTGACAAGCGGGACACTTTTTAATATAATTCTCTCTCTACTGTTATTCTTGGCCACCAGACTAGCTATGCACTAAAGTATTTGCACACACTATTCCTGGGTGGCCTTCGTTTAGTACTTTATTTTTTCCTTTTGATAGTATAGCCACACTGTCCCCCATTAATATGCACCCGTTACTAAATGATAAATTATTCCTGTTCGTCCATAAAGCCAGTACCCCATATTGTGGTTTTTTTGTTGGCCAGCCATTCCTAATCCAGCTCTTTAGTAGCTGGTATACTTTATCTTCCCTCATCCATTTTTTCACTATATTATTGTTAAGTATCTTGGACTGCATAGCGTCTATATAATTTATTTCTATATCATTCATCTTAGGTTCCCATCTGATTTCCAAAGCCTTTATATCTATCTGGATGTGGTTTTTCTCAGCTTTGGAGATGATTCTGGATGCATAGGCAATGAGAAGTTCTCCATTATAATATGGGTGGCATAATATCATCCCATCCCCCATTCTGAGGCATTTGTGGTTAAAGTTCCTCCTTGATTATTATCAAAATGGACTAATAAGGTTTCTGATGACAGTAGGCCTTTAACGCATCTAAAAGTGTCACCATGGGTTTTTAACCACTGCCACTTTTGATTCTTTTTCAGTAACTCAAAGAGGGGTTTTGCTACTTTTGATTTAATCTGTAGGAATGGTTCGAAGTAGTTGATTAGGCCTAAAAATTCCTGCAATTCTTTGACATTCTTTGGTTTTTTCATCTTTTTAATGACTTTTACTTTTTTGAGTGAAGGTCGTTTACCTTTGCCAAAGATTATGTGCCCTAGAAAAAGCAATTCTTTAATGTTCCATACACTTTTTTGGGCATTTAGTTTTACTCTGAAAATATTTAATTTTGCACATAACTTAATTAGTTTTTGACATAAACTCTCTTCCAAGTTTGCAATTACTAATATATCATCAAATAGGATATAATGCTTTCAAATCTCCACAATAGTGTATCAATTGTTATCCTGAAATATATTTGGAGCTGTTGATATGCCAAATGGCAACCTGCTGCACTTAAATAACCCAAAAGATATGTTTAGCATTAAAATTTCAGCAGTTTTTCTGTCACTGGGATCTAATGAAAAGCTGAATTTAGACAAGCTTTGCAAAATAGGATGCTTTTTGAAGACTAACCAATACTTCTCTTACATTAGGCACAGAGTACATCCCCTTATTTAAAAACTTGTCCACGGTTACTCTATAGTCGCCACATATACGTAGGTTTTGTAATTATGACTAGGTATAGCCCAGTCATCTATTTCTATCCATTATTGATCAAGCACTGAATTTTTTTCTTTTATGTTTTTTTTCTGAGTGAATGGTATCTTTTGCAGTTTGCAAATTGTGGGATGTTTGTCAACTAGTTCAACTTCCACTGGGCTTGTACCTATTGTACTTAACTCCTTAGTAAATAAGTCTGGGTATTTATTTTCAACTTCTTTTTCAAGGGGAATTTTTTTTATTATGCTAACTTGAATTCCAATTGCTTTAAACTAGTCCCTGCCTATTATAGAGCTGATTCTCCCCTATACTATGTATAATGGCAATCTAATTATTTTATCACGGTATCTAACTGGTATCTATACTTGCTCCAATAAGTTTAGTGCATTACCGCTTATGTCACAAGCATTTACAATAGCTTTTTCAAGTTTTAACTAGCGTCAGCTGCTGATAGTGCATTCAAAGTCTATGTCTGATATTATAGATATACCCAAGCCACTATCCATTTTCATATTTATTCCACAAACTTCCAATTCAAATCATGAATTGTTGCTGTCCCTCCATATCTATATTTTTAACAGTAAATTTATTATTAGGCTTACCTCTCCTATTCTTTTGGCCCACATTTTCTATTGGCTTAACTCGTTACTGGGTTTTCTGCACATGCATGCAATGTGCCCTTTAAAATCATATTTAAAATCTCTTTCTTCTCTCTACTTGCACTCTTTAGTTCTATCATCATTTTTACCACAGCAGTAACATACCATTTTAATTTTTTTTCAAATTCGGATTTGCATGGGTTACTCCATTTTTTATTGGTTTTAAGAATCTGCACATTTAGAATATTTTCAGTTTTATTTTTATAAGCTTGAGCTTGCTCATTTATTAGCTTGTAAGCTATGCCTTTTTGAATAGCACTCTGGTATCTTAAATCAGTATCAGTTAATAGTTATTACAGTCTATCATTGTACATAACCCAAAGTAATTGATCAAGAAGTATCTCTTTTATATAATCCCCATATCAGCAATCCTTAAACCATCAAACATCACATGATCACCATCTCTATACTAGCACATAATTTGTTGTAAACAAAGGCAAAACTCCCCATACAGTAGTGCCACCCTGTGCCAAACAGAGTAATCAATGGATGCCAGAAGGCTTGTGTGCATAAAATCCCTATCTAGTGCCTACTCATCCAATATCCCCAGACTAGTTTCTGGCTTGTGGCCATCATCAGTGAGAAGCCTTGGATCTGAGAGCACTGCACCTAGATCTTAGGATCTAATGCAACCCTCCAGCAGCCACCTTTTAACTCTACTTTACTACAAAACTATGAGAATGAAATTGAAAACATTAATGACTATATAAGCCATATGATTATATAAGCTATTGAACTTAGATTGAAGATATTAACAATGTTTTCAATTTCATTCTCATAGTTTTGTAGTAAAGTAGAGTTAAAAGGTGGCTGCTGGAGGGTTGCATTAGATCCTAAGATCTAGGTGCAGTGCTCTCAGATCCAAGGCTCCTCACTGATGATGGCCACAAGCCAGAAACTAGTCTGGAGATATTGGATGAGTAGGCACTAGATAGGGATTTTATGCACAAGCCTTCTGGCATCCATTGATTACTCTGTTTGGCACAGGGTGGCACTACTGTATGGGGAGTTTTGCCTTTGTTTATCAGCAATCCTTAACTAGCTCCCTAATGACCGAATTATAATCTTTTATTGATTCCCCTTTAAACTGTTTCAGTTTTAAACAAGTTATGTGATGGGATGGCTGAAAACTAAAATATTCTGTTAATTTCTTAACTAGCTCCTCATGTTCTTTATTATCAGTGATGGTGGCGGTGCTCATAAAACTTATTAACAATTTCTATAACTTTTTCCCCCAAAAACACAAGAGGGTTGCAACTCTTCTTTTATTGTCTTGAATACTGTTCTAAGTAAAAAAGTTTTCTATGTTTCATATAGTGGCCATTCCCCACATCAAACTCACCTATGGCTGTTTGTCCAAATAATGACATCTTAGATTGATTACTATTACTAACCTTTCCTCAAGCTAGGTTTGAACTAATGACTGCACCAGGTTTTGCTATGTCGTAATCTTAATTTTCTCTTGAGTAAGACTAGCAATATGATTTCTAAATTCTAAATAAAGTAACTAATCCTACTGTGGATCAATTTCTAAACTAATTTTAATAACAAAACATTGTAAATTCTGATAATATTGATATGCATCATTATACGTTATATATAATATGATATAAATATATATATATAAGTTCAGTTACTCTATACGCAGTTCCTCAGACATTTTCTGGGAAGTATTAGTCCCTTACTTAATCACACTTAATACTTAATTAAAATCACTGTTTACCCAACATCATGGCAAATGTTTTTACTTTTGTAACCCTTTGAGACATATATAAATCATAATATGATCGAGGTGATCTGTTTGAACTCTAGTCAGCTTAAGCATCTTCAGGAGTTGAAATCTTGGGTCTGGAATAAATCCTTGCTGGTTTTTTAACTGCTTCTCATCAGTCTGCAAACCAGTTGTGTGAACTCATGAGGAAGGGGAACAAAGACATTGCTTTCTTTTTTTCCCCTGCTTAAATAGTTTTCTTTTATTCTTTGTTTTCTGGAATAATCTATCTGTTTTTATCTTTATCTGATGGAAGCTTTTTTATTATCTATTAAGGTTTTTAAAACATTAGTTCCTTCTAGAATTCAATTGCTAATTAGTTATTGCCAGTTGCATTTCTATGTAATCAGCTTTTACTTTTTAGTTCCTTCTCATTATTTAATTAATGTTTTAATTTATTTTGCTTTATTATGTAACTAGTTTTACACATTAGTTTTAGTAAATATAAATTTTAGTATTAATTTAAACGTACATTTTAATGTTACTTAATAGATATTCCAGTGTTTTTACAAGATCAGTTTGTTAGTAATCTGTTTCAAACATTACAAGTGTTTTCTTGCTGTTTCCTGTAAATGAAAACAGAATTTCACATTGTTTGAATATAAAAATTGTCATATATGTGAAATGCACTTTATAAAAAAATGTGCAATGTGGCCTATGATTTTATACAGTGATGTCATTTGGAAGATTGATGCAGAAGAGTTGCTTCAAAAAATATTTAACAGGAGAAGCTTATATTACAACAGGCATGCAAAGCAGAGAATGATTCCTATTATTTTTGGGTACCCCTTCTATATCACTCTGCTATTTCCTGACAACATTTGAATACCAGTCAGGCAGCATCAAGGAGTTTTAAATAAATCTAAATATAAGTTACTAACAAAAATAAATTTACTTAATGTCAATTACAAATAAGAAAAGAATAACTAGTAGTAAATGATGTGAGATTTCAGTAGATTTGCTTGTTTGTATCATTTTCTATACATGCTCAGTAAATAAATATGAATTCTATTGCAGTGCATATTAATTGAAGAGTCATTCATGCTTTCATTCAGTAATAACTGCAATTTATATATATATATATATGTTAGGAACATAAATATATTATAACTACAACACCATTATGCAGACTATCAGCTGCCACTGTAATATGCAAATCTTACTTGCATTCATTAAGCTTCTTCACAATTTATTGTATTTGACTATACACATATATTAGCCCCATCACAAATCGTAGTGGGATTTTTTTATATAAGAATCCAATTATGATTAATTGTTCCTCATTTGCATAATTTACATTTAAATGATGATTGACATATGCTGATTTTCTAGAATAGTTTAATACAATAAGGAGATAATTTATTCATGTACTGCCTGCATGTCTTTACATGATAAAAATAATAATCTTTTTTTACATTCATGTATATATTTTATACAAGCATACACAGTCTACATCCGAAATAACAAGTCTCATTTTTTCAAACAATAAAAACTTTATTATTTATATTTTAGCATAATTTATAAGCCAAACTTTAACAAAGTTACTATACTTAATACGCATGCCAATTATTTAAAAAAAATTAATTTAAATATAGCTTTTTTTTTAATGTTTGCATGATATTTGCACTAAATAACTATAAATATTAAATTTGCAATCTTCTTTTTCCATTTTTTTTACCTCAAAAATTTAAAATTTCATTTGTAATGGATTTTAAGCTTGAAGCTAATAATCATAGCAATTTTGCCAAGCTTAATAGGATTTATGATATGCTATTGTTACATGATAAAATGAAAAATATTGATTTAATTAATAGTAAAAGAAAAATAAATTATATTTATTTAAAAAGAAGGAATTATATATTCATGAAATAATGAAGAAAGAAAAACAAATACATATTATAAGAATAAAGAAAATATAATAAGTTTTGTTTTTATTGTTACTTTTTTAAAAAATATGATTAATTGAACATATACACAAATACTAGTATATACAAATTGTAAATATATGTCTTCCCTGCATTATTTTTGCTTATAATATAAATTTGTTTATGCACTATAATTTTTAAATTAAGTTGTCTTGCAAGTATGTGAATGTATATATTAAAAAGTATACTTTTTCTCTCTTTGTGTATGTATGTTGAAAATGCTCTTCAAATATAGGATACTTTTGTTTACAATACTGAATAGTTTTAAGACAGGCTATAATCTGTATCCAATGCACCTAGAAATTTACAATAGTCAAGCAATATCTTTATTTTGCTGATAGAGGGACCTCTCAAACCACAGCTCAAGATAGCGACTTTTATAAAGATAAGAGACGCGTCTTATCTTTAACCTAACTTTCCACTTATATAGGTCAATTTGAAGCATCTTGATTTGGGAAATAGTGGATAGAACAACAGCTTCACGCTTCCAAATCAAAATGCTTCTGATTGATCTATATAAATGGAAAGTTAGGTTAAAGATAAGATGCCGTTCTTATCTTTATAAAAGTCGCTATCTTGTGTCGTGGTTTGAGAGGTCCCTCTATTGGCAAAATAAAGATATTGCTTGACTATTATAATTTTCAAGGCACATTGGATACAGGTTATAGCCTGTCTTAAAAATATTTATATATACTTCTTGTATGCTTAATAAATAATTGTAACTCAATAATACTGGGTTATGTAAACAAAGTATTAGCTACTGTCCATTAATTTACACCATCTGCTGCAGATCTTAAAACAAAATATAGTAGATGTAAGAACTTCATTATATATACTCAGTGATGAAAATCATAATAAAATAGAATACATACAAAGTGTAAGACCCTCATGATATAATGGTAGCACATCAGCCTATTTTTCTCCACAACCTGGGTTTGAATTCAGGTGGATAGAACTTAATTTTTTTTCAGATTGTGGTTATGCTTAAGATTTTTTCCCCGTATAACCAATCCATAGTCAATATAGTCAAACATTTCATTTTGATCATTAAATGGGTATTTAGATATTCTTAGTTTCAAGTTAAAACAATGATCGAAAAACTCTCAAAACGGAGGGGCTGTTGGAGATCTGTACTCTATTCCGAATTATTTGAGAAATGCTTAAGTTTACAGTAGAATGAGAAAATGATTATGATGATAAAAATAAAAAATAAAACTGATTAACTTATCAATGTAATATCATGTAAAAGAATCTGAATATCAAGGATTCATTGCATATATGAAGATTTTTTTAGACATTTTGACTGTCTAACATTGTTTTGCAGAATTGTAAAATAAATTACTTTTTTTTAATTGTATATAATTTTTATTATATTTATTGTATTGTAGTATATTATAATCAGGACTATTCTATGCATGTTGCATCACCTGTGTGCAAAATTTTGATGTAATATCATATATATATATATATATTGGATATACAAGTTGAAACAGTTATATACTTTTAGATTATGTATATTTTATCTGTGAATGGTTTAATGTTACATATTAAAAGTTTATAAAATGTTTGTGTAAAAAGATAAAATTAATATTTCTACATATTAGGCAAAATATTGATTACTTATGCATGAAGTTTATTGGCATCTTTATAACATAATATTAAATATAAAGTTTCTTGTTGGATATAATAAAAAATATTAGCCTTTGAGTTATATTTCCCTCTAATTACTCTAAAAGTAATCAGTGTAAATTTCAGTAATCCAATGAATCAGTAGGTGTTAGCACTATATCCAAATTTTTAGACTAGTTTTTGACTATCTATAATCACCACAGCCATCTGTATTTTTTTAATTTATTACCAAGCTATAGGGTAAGATTTAATACCCTACAGTTTGAAATCAAGGTTCTCTACATAGATGGATATATTGCATTAGTAGCAGTAATTCATTGTATTATGGGTTAAAATAGTGAATTACTTTCAAATTATAGATTGAGTCCTTAGATTAAATATAAAAAACCATTAGTTAGTGCCACTTTGGATCCATCTACTGTGGAATCTTAGCACCACTAATCTAGCTTAGCCATGATGTTATAACATATTAATAGCATGAGGTAGTAATTATTGTTGGCATTATTTTTTTAAAAAAAAAAGTATTATTATTAACTTATATGCAATTAATGCTATTACATCAGCAAGCAATCTTAGATATCACATTCACCTGTCAATTTTTTCTTCCTATTCTTATGCACTATAAACCTGAAACAGTTGACATTTTTTTATACATGAAAATATTTGTGTCCACATTTATAATATATTTATATGCATGCTTTCAGGAGGAATTCTATCCTTCACTTTACTCTATGGCCATCTGTTGAAAGATTGAGTACCTTAGATGTACATTTATTAGCTCTTTTCTCTAAATCAAGAGTGGGAAACCTTTAATAGGCCAAGTCCACCTTTTGAAAGCTCTCAACCTGGTTCCCAGATATTTTCACAAATGTATATAAAATGGACCTGTATAAACTTTCTATAATGTAGCGCAAGTGTTGAATTAAGAGTTAAGTAAAATAAAATATTTATTTTCTCAACTACATCTTTTTCTCTCTCCAACCTTTATAATAATTTTACTTCATTTTATCAGAGATGCAATATTCCAAGAAATCATCTATATTGTATAGCTGATCTGACTACAGATTTAATATATGACACTGAGAACATTTTGTTTGGTTTTTTAGTGAATTTCGTAGATGAATGTATAACTAGCAAAAATAAAACTTGAATTTTATTTAGTTGCACATTTGAAAAGAATGCTTTATTTAAACAATAGCTAGGATGTGGTCTTCTATAAATTCCCTTTCAGAAAATGGTTTCAAATTTTCCACTTTTTTTTACAAAAAACTTGATCTCACAGAATTTTTTGACTTGTTTGTACTTTTTATAAAACATGTCAGCTACTTGAAACTCCTTTTCAAGTTTTTTACTTTAATATTTCTTTTTCCACCCATAATTTTGTTATAGTCAGAATGTTTCATAAATAATATTTCTTAAGGCGAACCGAAAAATTGTAAGCAAACATGGAACAATCATTAATAATTCACAAAAAAAATTATGACCCTTGTTTAAAAGGGGGAAGTTAATGATTAGAGGTAAATTGATGAAAGTTTTGATTATATATAGTAGGTTAATTTTTATGTCGATAATTTTGTGTGGCCCATAAATAAGATTATAAATATCCAAATGACCCTTGGCAGAAAAAAGGTTCCCATCTCTGTTGTAAAGCAACCGTAATTACTAAAAGAAAATTTATTGATCATTCTATTAATTTTTCCCATTTAGCTTCAACTGGATTCTTATCATTTTTTTACCTATTCTTATTCAGCATGCATCTTAACAATAACTTATATATATATATTACCTATCTAATTTTTATCAACTTTGTTTTTGATTTCATTTAGTCTGGTTGATAGCTTTCAATGCTTTCACCTTTTACTAATAATTCTTTTAATTACTGTTTAATTGTATGAACCTACCTTTACAGATCATTACTTATCTTTTTTTAATGGGTCTCATTGCAGCAGTAGCCTGTGTCTGTCCTCAGTTCAAATCTGAATCGAATAAAGCTTTAAAATTTTCTTATCTTTTAATTAAGCTTAGTATTTTACTTTCAGAGTCAATTTCACATACTTCTCTAACCATTCAATATTGTTTGATGAATGAGTGTTAAGCTATTTTTAACTAGATACAAAACAAGCATGGACAATATGTTTGAACCTTTGCTCCACTAACATAAATTAAGCCTAATGAATAATGCTTTTTTAACAACTTTTGTCTCTATGAGGGAAGCCTTTGTCATGTTTAAAGCTGTTTTCTATTACTTTTTATAGATTTTCTATTTATTTATTTATTTTGATTCTTTTCTAAACTACATTTGCATAGCTTTATTAAATGTTTCACTCCATTATTTAGCTTTTTAGATTTATTTATAGTTTAATAAACAAACAAAAAAAAATTGGAAAATAAAAATTCGTTTACGTGTGTGTTTTATAGGTACTTTTATAAGAGGTTTGGAAACTACTGCCACCTATGATCCTGAAACTGAAGAATTCATATTGAATACTCCTACTTTAACTTCTATGAAATGGTGGCCTGGAATGTGTGAGTTATTAAAACCATTATGTTTATTATTTTCACAAAATGAAAGCATTTTTCTATTAACTTTAATGCTTTTTGTATGTGTATTTTTAGTGGCTAAAACATCTAATCATGCCATTGTAATGGCTCAGCTCTATACCAAAGGTCAATGCCATGGGATACAGCCTTTCATCGTGCAACTTCGAAGCCTGGTGGATCATAGCTGTTTACCAGGTCTTATTGTAATTTTATAAAAAATTTCAAAATGAATAGGTTCTGGATATCAAATAGGTTTCTCATTTTCATGATAAAGAACTCACTTTTTTTTTTTTAATTTCTCATACTCTCCTATAAATTATTCTGACTTTCTTATAGAAGTAATTTTTTTTTCTTCTTCCTTTTCCTATGTATTGATTTCTGCTTTAACATATACCATTTACAACTTTCTTAAACACTTTATCAATACTATTTATTTATATCAAAACTAATAGTTTCGACTGTCCTGCAGTCATCCTCAGAACTACAATATTCCAATATATAATTATATAATTAATATACTTATACACATATTCATAAACATAATTAAATACATAAAATAAATCAAAATTAAATATACATTTTAACCTGACCATTATAAATAATCATTTCCCATTTTATTACTTTATTTTTAAATAATGCTATCCACATTTATTTTATATCACTTTATTTTATTTTTTAAAAAAACTATTAAATTGTTAAAGTTTTATAATTATAATAAATAATATTTTTAAAAAAAAATAAAATAAAGTGATATAAATATGGATAGAATTATTTAAGAGTAAAATAATAAAATGGGAAATGATTATTTATAGTGGTCAGGTTAAAATGTATATTTAATTTTGATTTATTGTATTAATCATATTATATATTTGAATATTGTAGCTCTGATGATGACTGTAGGACCATCGAAACTTAGTTTTGATATAAATAAATAGTATTGATAAAGTTTTTAAGAAAGTTGTAAATGGTATGATATGATCTTCTTATAACTGTCTACACTCCAAACCATCGAAACTTAGTTTTGATATAAATAAATAGTATTGATAAAGTTTTTAAGAAAGTTGTAAATGGTATGATATGATCTTCTTATAACTGTCTACACTCCAAAAACAGGTGTTAAATTATTTTTTTTCTATCTCCAAATAAACTACATCTATAAATTTGTATTCCACTTTTGTTTCTCTTCATGGTATTAAGCTTTTGTTTTTGGACTAAGTAACAATAAACTTTCTATAGTTTTATCATTCATTCTTCTATATTTTATATATATTTAGATAACTTCATTTTCCATAACTATTCTCTTTTTTTACCCCTTATAATTATGCACTTGTAATATATTCTCTACATATTTATCTCATTTCTTATATAAAAATATGGAAATGAGTTGTAAAATCTTTCTTGTCCTACTTGTTTGTTGGCTTTCCCATATGATCCAATTAAACACTATTTTTATTTCATTTTATATTTATATTGTAGCCTTTCAAATATTTTGAATTTACTTTTAACTTTTCTCATCAGATAAGAAATCACCTCCATTTTTTGAAAAGTTTCTTTTGCTACTTTAATGCATATATACTTTCTTCTTTTTGTATCTATATGAAAAAATTTAATACCCAACTATTTGTGTAATTTCTTTTTTTTATTTTATAAAGCAATACATTTTTATACTTCTCCACTTTTTCAAAACAAATATCTCCCAATTTCCACTTTCAGTTTTACCTTTCTCATTAAATATTAAGATTTAAGATTTTCTTTGTTAAATTTAATTTTCATATTCATTTCTATTCTCCACATTTATTTAATAACAGTTACATATTTTTTACAATATCTGCAATAAATGCCATATCATTACAAATTCTCCTGGTTTTGACTATGGGAATCTATATCTTTCTAATTTAACATCTAGTTCTCTTAAAAACAAAATAAATAATAAAGGTAATAATGAATATCTCTGTCTCAGCTTAATTTCATATTTAACATCCAGTAATTCTACATTCTCCAATTTGAATTTATAAAATAAAATTGTTGTTGCAAAAGCCTCTTAATTACTCTTAATAACTCCAAGTCTTGACCCATATTTTCAAGGCTTCTCCACAATCTATTCTTATCCACTTTCTTATAAGTCTTTTCTACATCTAATAAAAAATATCTTCCCCTTTACTTTTTTTGCATTCCTTCATATATTCATATATATATATTAATTATAATCAATCTCCACATATACACTTTAATGCAATTTTTTTTATATAATTCCTTTAATTTCCTAACAGTGATGAAGACTGCAGGACAGTCAAAACTGTTAAGAAATTAAATGAATTATATAAAAAAATTTGCATTAAAATGTATGTGGAGATTGATTATAAGTAATATATATAATAAAAAGGTAATAGTATGAAAACTGAACCCTACCGTCTGATGGCGCTCTTTTTCACAAAACGCACATCAATATACCATTTTAGTGGCCTTAACTTATGGCTGACAGTACAAGAGGTATTTTTTGAGCCGTAACAGGCCGCCTGGGGCCAATGTATTCTGCGATTATGTAATGAAATACTACGCCCATTGCATTGCGACAGTATTCATCAAGTGAGCGCTCATGAACTCTTGCTATGGTCTGATTTGATGGTGGTCATATTTGAAAGAGATGAAACTGCAAAAATTCATTGTCGGAAATTTTTTAGAAAGCGTAGTGGAATTAGTATTCAATATTAAGAATTGTCATGTCATCACACATGCTTCCCTATGCTTTTGAACTGCACACAACTTGAAAAGGTTCTTCTTTTCAGCAGAATTTTTTCCGATTTCGCACGCGAATTTGCACGAGAACTGTAAATGTCATCTACAAGTTGTCTGAATTGGTCGAAGCTGAGTGAATTGCCGGCCGGCCACACAAGTGGACGCACAATATTGTGTTTCCCCAGAAAGAGAAACTCCTTCAAGCGTACCTATGTAGGTCTGCGTAAGGGAAGTTGTTGGTTCAAAGGTTCCAAAATCCTATTACTTGCAGCTTTGAGGCTTCCCTGTTATTTTATTTGCATGTTACTTTTGGCTGCTGTTTTTTATGCCCCCATAAATGGAGGTGTTTTTTTTTTACTTGTTTTGCTTCACAACTTGTCCAAAGTTTCGTTTCTTTTTGATTCAATAAATTATTTTATGGGGAAACTTGTTGTTGCTTTTGTTGTTCACATGAATATAAAGTAGGTAGGTAATATTTGATAAGTTTCATTAACAGTTAAAGTAGGTAATATTTTATTATACCAAAAAAAAAAAAAAAGAATTGTTTAAGAGTTGATTCAAAAGGCCCCACCAAAAAATAATAATAATAATAATAATAATAAAGAACTGTGCGATAACATAATAAAATGTTCAAAAAGAAAATCCCAAAAGAAGTCAATAATATAAAAATCAAAACAAACCTTCCCCGCCACCTCACCTCCCCTTCTTAAAAAAAAGTGTTCTTTAAAAACGAACTGTTTATGCCTTTTTTTTAAATTAAAGGCCCAAAAAATTAAGGAAGAACTTTTCGCTATCATATAAAGCTTTCTGTAGCGTAAAGATTTGAAACAAAAAAAACAAGCCTCGTAATAAATTAACCAAAAAAAAAAAAGATGACAATTCAAAATCAAAACAACCCCTCTCACCTCCACCCTCTAAAAAACCAAGTGTTGGTTTATTCAAAAGTACCAAATTGTTGAAGTCTTTCAGCAAATCAAAACATCAACCCCCCCCCTTCCAAAAGAAGATAAGTTAAAAGCAAACAACCAACCCCCCCCCCCATCTAAAAACAACAAAGTGTTTGTTACCGTATTTTTGTGTAAACAAACCGATGGGGCGTTAATCGATAATTTAAAAGCAAACCAACACCCCTACACCATCTAAAAACAAAGTGTTTGTTTCTTAAAAAAAATGAACCCCAAAAAAAAAAATCGCGTGAAAAAAAAATTGGGTTTACCATAAGTAATATTATGTAAAGAAACTTACGGACAGTTAGTCATTAATTTACAAACAAACCAACATCCCTAGACTATCTAAAAACAAAGCATTTGTTCATTAAAAACAAAAAAAAACTCGGGTGAAATAAAATAAAAAACTTTGATGGTTTACTGTCACCAACGAAAAAAAATTAAAAACCGGTTGAAAAAAAAAAAAACTTTTACCATAATATTATGTAATAAAAAAAAACTTTGGTGGTTTACAGTCACCGATGAAAAAAATAATAAAAACCGGTTGAAAAAAAAATCTTTTACTGTAATATTATGTAAACAAACAGATGGCTTGTGAATTGGTATATTGATGTGAATTAGGTGAAAAAGAGCACCATCAGATGGTAGGGTTCAGTATTCATACTATTACCTAATAAAAAATATAAAAAAAATTTAGAGAAGTGTTTTATTCATACCAATACACCAAAAAATTTAAAAAAAAAAGTTCTCCAGTTTTCACAATATTCTTAATATTATACAACCAAAGAATAAAAGCATATTGTACTCATGTTTAGACATATTCTTAAACTATTTCTAAACATGAATTCGGCATGCTTTTATTTTTGTTCAGTGATTTCAAGAATACTGAGAAAGCTGAAGAAAAATTATTTTTTTACTTTTTAGTGCTTTTGACATGAATTAAAGCACTTTTTAAAAATTTTCTTTAATATTTTTATTTTTTACTATTTAGTTTTCTCTATAGATGTCACCATGGTTCCAGTTTGCAAATTTTTGTTTGTTTTCATTTTCACTTCTATGACTATAGACCAGCTATAGACATATATAAATCTATATTTTAATAATGTGTGACTTAAATCATGATTTGTCATGATAGAAAAATCAAATTTATATTTATTGAGTTAAGATGCACAAAATTAAATTATAATAATGAGGTAAATTTATTTAAATTTTATTTTGAAAATATTAAATTGAATACATTTTCAGTAAAGCATTCAGTTTAAATTACAAGGAATGCCTCTAGACCAACTAGCATCATTTTAGATATAATATTAAAAATTTACATTTTTACAAATTTTTTCAGTAAAACTATTTGTACCCCACCCCCATCTGCAATTTTACTCTCTTCTATCAAATATCTAACATACAGGCTATATATATACCTGTACAGACAATGTAATATATAGGAGAATTTGAGCTCAGACTTTCATACGACCCTGAACTCTCCACACTATCTCATACTACTGATACACTTGACCACATATATGTCTAAAACATAAATAATCACCAATATACACATTTCATGCTAAACCAGCGCTCGTCAGTTGGTCCAGATTATCATCTCTACACATATATACAATAAGTTCTCAGATTTATATTACGATAGCCAATCTTCATACTTAAATGGACAGGCATTAATCCACTTCACCCTCCAACTCCTCAGCCATCCATCCTTTTGAAAATCTGATGCCGGAACGCTCAAATCCCACACTGATGTCGACATTCTCATCACACCCAAGTTGACCACAAGTCACTCTGACCTCTCATGTACAGGATATAATCCATTTTGTGCCGGTCAAAATCATGTATTCATTCAACAAGACCAATAATCCAAGCAAAAGTACCTTGAATCCAACCATGCACAAGATACATATGTCAGGACAAGGATGAATCCTAACCTATTTGCCTAAATTATTGCCTCTCTGACTAATGGATAACGTTTGTGATGACACTAGCAGTGCTTGGTTTTATTCCGTCCCAGCTGGAGGTCATGGTTCACATAGAGACTCAAAATAAGAAAAGGGTTTATATGAAAAATCAATGATTTAATGAGTTCTGACGATTGCAGAACAGTACAGATATGATTTGATCGATTACTAATGGTTTGAACCGTAATAATGATAATTCTTTCTGGCAACATTATAAAGAAGTGAATTTAAATCAAAGAAATACTTAAATAAATAGAGTAATTAACCTTAGAGATTGGGAGTGATGACAAACTAAGCTTATTTAAATAACAATACTATAGGAATTTATTAAGGAATTTAGTACAAAATAAGTAGTCTTTGTTTATATAACTTGGTTATTTTCTTTAATTCGTTTTGATGCGGCTTTGACAAACAATGTAAAAGTTTGTTAATTGGTCGGCCAAAACCAAACAGCAATAAAATAAGATATTACAAATAAATCTGTTTATATATATATATTACAAAATATGAAAGATGGGCATTTAAAACATTATTACATTTAAAATCATTCATATATAATGAGTGTGGGAAGCAAAATAGTTCTTAAATAGATAATTGACAATTATACAGTCAGATTTAATTAATTACAAAATTTGTTTGTGAAGGACATGCTATCATGGCAGAGAGCGTTTCAGGTTAGCTAAATAAAGATATAAAATGATGAAGAAGGCAATATGCTATTATAGATTACAACAAAATAAATGAGGTGGCTTTGCTAAAGGAAATTCCTGATATGTACAGGTAGATAAGAGAAATGTTGGCCCTCTAGCCAAAGCATGTCTCTGAATAATAATAAAATATTTTTGGATGTGCTGGGCTTCCATACACATTTTAAATGGCTATGCCCGAAAAGATCCCTTCGTATGAACTACGTCTACTTTGAGGGAGTGTGAAAGACCGGACTGGTCAAAGTTAAATTTCCGAAGGTCCTGGTGAGTAAGTAGCAAAGCAAAATACTAATACTAAATGAATGGTTGTAGCTATAAATACATAATGCCTTAGACATATATATATATAGATAATGTATCACTAGCAAAATTAATAAATGAATTCCTGATTAAAATAATCAGATCCCTGACATCGATAGAAAGTCCCCACAAACCTTAGTCCACTAATGAATGAATCATAAATATAATATATAAATAAAGAAAAAAAGAGTTAACTAAAATATAAATTGTTTACCACACTTCACAAATATTTCATTTATTAATAAGTTCATAAATAATTTATAAAAGATTACAAAATAAGACTGTTTTTAATTAACATAGACGGGCATTAAATATCAAACTAATAAATTGTAAAGCATAATTTTAATATTTTCTGACAAATAAAATATATGTATGAAATATATAGATTGATAAAATTCTATGATAAATTTTACTTAATTGATTCACTAAAATTATTTATTCTTTCAGAAATAATTACAGGGCTATTTTAAATTGGAGGTAATAGTAAGATACTTTTAAAATAATTTCAATCATTCAAATAAATTTATATATGAGGTACAAAACTAAATGAGCTTTCTATTAATTAATTTACGGAAGGAAGTCTTCTTGTAATGATTTTTAAATTAAAAAAAAAAAAATAACAGGGGGAGGATTTAAAGTTAATAGCTCATTGAATTTTGTAGTTGGCCATTTCAGTAAGTCAAATAATCTAAACAAACCGACAAAAATTAATTTAATTTGCCGCATCAAAATAATGTAAAATTTTATAAGAATTGATATTTTAAATTGAATAAAATTAAAAGACGCATTTTAAACCAAGCCGTATAAACATCACACAGACATATAAAATATAAATTAGTATTGATTTGGAAAACAAGTAAAATGGAATCAATGGCTTGCAGCAAATTGGATGTTACCTCAGAATCAATCAGTACGCATTCCATGGCTGGAAACAGACATTTATACAGTTAGATTATTTGCAGGCTTCCTCAACACAGACAGTCTCTGGCTAGATGTTTAAGCACTGGAAAGGCATGGATGAGTTGGTGGAACAGACCTCTGAGAAGCAAACGACCGATCTTTTCACCCCGTCATTTCTTTAGGCACGATATATATATAGATTAATCACTTCTCTTCAGTAAACTCAACAATAATTCCTAATCAAATTTTCCAATATTTATGTGTTCTGGTCTTATCTAAAGGATTAAATCTACACTGACCACCATCAATTGTAACCGCTCTCAGCAGTTCTGTGAGGTTGGTGCCACTTTGGAGGAAAAGTCTCTAACTCTGCATGAACATGCCCCAAGGGTTGATTTGCTAATTAAAAAAACAACAACAACAAGCATATTAAGTTTATCAGTCATTGTACTAACAAAATCTATTTAATTAAGGTTTAGATTAACAAAATGTAGATTTTATTCAGAAAAATTTGATACAATGACTTTCAAACATATTTGGCATAAACTTTTACAAAATATTTCTTAAAAATATTACATTGTTTAAATAATTGATTCTCAAGTGTACATTGATTAAAAGATAAATATAAAATGTTACCCACTAATTAATTGAAGAAAATGAACTTTAATAAAGAATTTGAAATATTTGTAACATTTTATAGATATTTAGGATTCAATTCAATTTAATAAAATAAACACAATATACATTTTTACAAATATAAAATAAATACACTAATATAAAAGGTTAGTTTTAATTATAAAATAAGATTAATGAAATATAAAAGATTATAATATTGATTAAAATATACTACCACCTATTATGAGATGGGTGTCAGTTAATAAAGATTGGATTCAAACCCAGACTAGTGCTGATGACATTGGCACTAGGTGAAGCAGGAATATATACTATATTTCCAGCTTCAATTTAAGTACATAAATGAGGGTTGGGAAGACAGTCACAGGCTATATATATATATACCTGTACAAACAATATAATATATAGGGGAATTTGAGCTCAGACTGTCACACGACCCTCAACTCTCCACACTATCTCATACTACTGATACATTTGACCACATATATGTCTAAAAGATAAATAATCGTCAATATACATATTTCATGCTAAACCAGTCCTCATCAGTTGGTCCAGATTATCATCTCTACACATGTATACAATAAATGCTCAGATTTATATTAAGATAGTCAATCTTTATACTTAAATGGATGGGCTTTAATCCACTCCACCCTCCAACTCTTCAACCATCCATCCTATTGAAAATCTGATGATGGAACGCTCAAATCCCACACTGTTATATCAAATAAATATTATATAAGTTATTGAACTTACTGCTTCTTGCCTGTAATTAGTTAATAACCTATAATTATTTTTCTTTTTATAATAATCTAGTTTTTATATTCTTCTATTTATATAAAATCTTATTATCATCAGTTATTTTATGGAAACTTTCTTTTAATCCAAAATCCTATATATATTTCAATGTCAGTATTCAATACTGCACTCATTACTCTAGCCAACTTCGCATGAATGAAAGTAACAAATCATATATATTAAATCACTAAAACATCACACAATCACCATTTCTTATATTTTCACAAGCTGTTAAAATAATAGCAACTCTCTCCGTACAATAGTGTCATCCAGTGCAAGTCATAATAGTTAGTGGATGCTAGAAGGTTTGTGAAGGATTGCATTCAAATCAAAGATCTATGTGCAGTACTGTTAGATCCAGAGCTTCTCAGTGATGAAAGCCACAAGCTAGAAACTAATCTGGGGATATTGGATGAGTAGGCACTGGATACAAATTTTGATGTAGAAACCTTCTTGCATCCATTGATTACTATGGCTTGCACTGAGTGGCATTAATGTACGGAGATAGTTGCTACTGTGTTTCAAATCATATACACATATTAATTTCTCTTCACCCAAGGATTTTATTAGAAATTAGCATAGTCATATTTATTCAGAAATGACTACTAATGTTTTATTTTAAATGTCAAGAAATTGGTCGGTTTTCATTTAATTCTGTTATTTTTTTTAAAAAATAAAAATTATTAGTTAATTTTAAATTACTTCTAAAATCATTTATAAAAATTTATTTTATTAATATATCTACATTTAGGTATTGAAACAGGTGATATTGGTCCAAAAATAGGTTACGTTACGACTGACAATGGCTATTTAAGGCTTAACAATGTCCGTATACCAAGAGATCACATGTTAATGAAATATTCAAAAGTAAGTTATAACAACAATATAATTTCTATTAATTTTGAAGTTTTGATCTATAGTAGATTAATTTTTCTTAATCTGTTTTTTATCTTATTTGATCTTGAGTTCAGATACTGGATCTTATATGTAGACCTGTTGGGATAACTTTTCCGATTAATTTACTTACTAAATTTTCAAAATGGAAATTAAGGAGAGATTTTTTTATTTCACCCTGACAACTGTTCTTTTTCTTATTTACTGGGTTGTTTGAGATTTTGTCACTACCACTCTGCATTTTTGAAGCTCTACATGACTTTCTTAGCTTACTCATATACTTTCAAAAGCAATTCTTTTCACCCTACTCTAGCGCCATCTACAGTAAGCCTGAGCAATCAATGAACAGCCCATGTTATAATACTATAGTATCCACATACCTAGACTGGTTTCAGGCTTTTGTTTTCATTAGTGAAAACAAAATTCACATTGGAATGAATGCACTTATTCTTCTAGAAGCCATTTTTTATTTCTCTATAGTATTCAAGATAAAAGCCTGATATTTAAAAAACCCCAAGATTTTGAATCAGTTTCTATATATTTTAGAGCTCTCAGTTTATTAGTTTGAATAATGTTGAGGAATAAAAGGTGTTTGCTAGATGCATAATAGCATTAGTTCCAGCTTTGGATTTCAACTTCTCATTGATAAAACCAAAATCTGAAAACCAGTCTGGAGATGGGAATATTATAGCATTATATCATCTGGTCTTCATTGATTACTTAGATATATATATAGTAGATGGCTCTAGAATAAGATGATTAGAACTGCTGTTGGAATGTTAATAATACACTTTGAAATCTTGTGAGATCATAATTTATTTGTTCGAACAAAGCTCTCCATCAACTTAATGTTCTTTTTTCAAAACTTTTTTAAATTCTCAAATAGCAGAATTATTTCTTGATTATTAAGAAGAGTAGTATGATTAAGTTTTAGACATCCAATTGTCTTTCATCTCTACTTAGTATCATGAAGACTGAAATTTGTGAAAAGGTGATCTCTGTGGTTTGTCCATATACTAATTATAATCATAGTATGTTTTGAATAGAAAGCATTAATTTTAATATATATTACTGAAAATTGTTTTTTTTTTTTTTTTGGAAACAAATTGATACTGCCAGCAAAGTGAAATTTGCCGAAGTATGCTGTCTTTTCTTGTCTGAATCCATAGTGCAAATGGTTTGTTTCAAGTAGAAATTGTCAATTTTAATTTATATTGAAAATTGTTTGCTTTAAAAATGAATTGTTTGGTTTGAAAATTATAATCAATAACGGAAATCATTTCTTTGAATAATTTATGAAAATATGTCTGTCGTTTTTTCTCTTCCAAATACTGATTCAAATTTTGAATAGAAATTGCCAGTTTTAATTCATATTAAGAATGGTTTATTTTGAAAAAACAAATTGTTTGTTTTGCAAATTTTAAAAAGTAGTGAAAATTGTTTGTCTAATTTTTTTTATTTATCACTTAACATCTTCAGCTAAATTTTGGTGGCTCTATCTGATGTATAATATGATACTTGAATCAGTTAATAGAATATCTGTATAGTATAAACTCTTACATTTTTTGTTATCTGATTTGGTATGGTATTCTGTATTTTTCGTAACTTGATTGTGCTGATTCTTTATGTTCTCTTTTGAAACTGTCATTCCTTCTTTGCATAATTCTTCTGTATTAGCTGTGCTTTTCTGCTTTTGTATCATTTACATTGTAAATTGGAGACATTTATTTAACCTGTTATGTTGTTTTTAGCATATACATGAATAAATAACCCTTAAGAAGGTTATCCCTTTCAGTGTATATATATATACAAACATTAATAATGGAATTTGTTTATGATTATATTATGTATCTTATTTATTACCAATTCACCTTTTGATTCATTAGTTTTCTATAATATTACATAAACGAGCAGTTTTCTACTTTTGTACCATCTAGTGTAAACATGAGTAATCAGTAATTATGGATGGCTTTACATTTTTAATTTCCAGACCATTTTCTGACTTTGTCTTCATCTATGAGGACCCAGGATTCAAAGTTGGAACCAATGCACTTATGTATCTGAAAACTTGTTATGCATAATTTGTTTCAGGTTCAAAACTTGAGGATGAAAATGTTTTGAATTTCAAAGCTTTTTAGTTTCATAATAAAAAAAGCTAAAGGTGGTTGTTATGTGCATAACTGTATTGATCCCAACTTTGAATCCTAAGGCTTCATTGATAATGCATGCTTGTAATAAGTAGTGCTAGATTAAGGAATTGCTCCTATTTATCTTAATTACTATTAATTTTTATTTTATTTTTGTAAAGGTTACAGACCCAAAGATTTTTTTTAATGTTGTAAATAAACTTATTTTTACATTTAAACCTTAGAAAATGATAATTTAAAAACTATAGTATTTTAAATGTATTAGCTTGTGAATTTATTTGAGTTTCTTTAATAGGTTACCAGAGATGGTACTTTTATCCAACCACCTCATGCAAGGCTCCAATACGGCACTATGATTCTCGTTAGAGTTTTTATAGTAAACGATGCTGGATATTTACTTTCAAAGATATGTACCATTGGTGTAAGATACTCTGCAGTAAGAAAGCAGTCAGAACTCAAACCTGGGTAAAATAAAAAAATATTTTGATGCAAATTTTAATCACTAAACTAATTGCATTTTTAAGTTGTCAGTTTTCAGTTTATCGTAAAAAATTTTAGAAAGATTGGATCAAGTCTATCATCAACCACATTGTCCTTTATTCTTTGAAATCACTGTATCTATATCCTGAATGGATCAATTACTAAATAAGGAAAGTAAAAAAAAATTCTCAGTTTGATCAGTCGAATGAAATCATGTGCTGAATATATGATTTTGGTGTTTCAAATATCACATGACCTTCTGAGCAACTGATCCTATCATTATTTTGTTTTTAATATACCAATGTGAATTATGCTGATAGCAAATTTTTGTCACTTTGTTTTAAATGTTGATATTTCCACTAAAAATCACTTCACTGCAAAACATTCTGGATCGATTGTTGTATAACATATTCAGAAAACTGTATTTGTTGGTTGAAATAATTTTTATTGAATTTAAATAGCAGCTGGAGTTTATATGGATGTCATCTATTCTTTTAATGCACTATATGATAATTTTTGATGCTATAATATTAATATCGTCTATGTTCTTTATTATATGATAGTTTTGATTGTCCCAGCAATCTATTTCAGAACTTCTACTTATATCTCCAAATGATTGGAGATATAAGTAGAAGTTCTGAAGAAGATTGTTGGGACAATCGAAACTGTCATTTTAGGTTGTAAAAAAAACATTGTAAAAGTAATAAGGAACATAGATGATATTAATATTATATGGATTTGGTAATGTAATAGGAAAAATAAAGTTATAATTTTTGATACTTCTGTTTGGGTGAAAATCAGTAAAGAAAAGAAACTTCATCATAGTGAGTAAAGATAGCAGTTATTATATAATCAATTGATCTCAAAAGGTCACTGTGATTTATCATGTATGAACTCTGTTTATTCCAATTCATAACAAATTTGGATAAAATTTATTACATTTTGCAGATGTTTCTATTTGTTTATTTGGATTTTTTTTTTCTTATTTCAATATATCATCTGTAAAAATACAAAACATATTGCAATACAAATTTATAAATTAAACAAGATATTACTATTGATACCAATGTTAAATAAGTGTGGATTTGTCAGCTGTTATTGTACATCATGTTTTGTTTCATGGTAAAACTATTCAATATGTGGTTAATTTATTCATTTCTTTTATGCTCCAATGCAGAAAGTTACAGGGAGAAGAAGATAAACTCAACTCGGAATTTTTCAGTTCTCGTTCAGATTTCGAGCTCTTTTCTGAATCTAATACTGTGTATATTTATTTCATTAAAGCAATGCTGGAAAGCTTTTATTATTTTCCTTTTATTATTTTTTGACATCTGATGAAAAGAGAATGAAATTTCTATATTGTTTTAAAATAAATCTGGCATTAATTTATAGTAACAAATAAAAAAAAGTTTCAAGAGGCTTTCAAGATGCAATAAGTGAATAGCATCAGACATATTAAAGAATTCAATAGTTTAATTTGAAGTTAGAATTATGAAAAATATTGTAAAATGATCTGTTTGAGTCTAAGAGAAGAAGTTTTTTAAAAAATCTGAAGCTTTTGGGTTAAGAATTTGAAGAAAAATGAAGAAGATAAGTTTCAAAAGATAACATTTGCAATGCTGAAGGAGAAATGGAAGAGAAATTACAAACATGTGTTATATATTTAGAGACAAACTATGAAGAGGAAGAGAAGTAAGAAAGAAAAAAAAATGTCAATGATCAAAAAAGTAAACAAAGTAAACTTACTTCATTATGCTCCTTGAGATTTTAAATCAATGGATACTAAAGGGAATCGAATTTTCAGGCTGGTTTCTGACCAGTAGACTTCATCAGTTTGGAACAACAGATTTACATTCACACATTCTATAGCCATCTTTGTTCATTCTGCTCATGTATGTCTAAAGATTAAAATAATGAATAGAAAAGCTCATAGAAAATGGTGATCCTAGAATGTAAGAGTTGTAAGTTTTTTAACAAGCTTTTCTGATGATGAATAAATAAATTAAGGGAAAAATGGTCATTGCATTAAAAGATAAAAATTATTTGAAAAAAACACCAAAGATTTATATTTAAGATTTTTCTATCATACATGAAATAAGTATCACAAAATTTTGAAAATTTAAATATTATGTCACTATTACAAGTATTACAGTTAATCTTTCTTATTGCATTGCCAAATCCATATAATATTAATATTATTTATTTTCTTTATTATTTTTACAATGCTTCATATAATTATAACCCACTATTGACATTTTCAATTGTTGGGGCAAAAACAAATACATGAATACAAATATACATGAACATCTAATTTTACTTTTTTTAAATATATATATATTCTATCTTGTAATCAATATTCATATACAAACATATATCTTTATATACCTCGCTCTATATAATTATTACTTCTTTATATATAATACATTTTAACCTTTTTATATTTTATATTTATCAATCAATACTTATAGTAATCATATATATATATATATTATTTTTATTTCATTTATTTTTTATTTTAGTCTTATTAATTTATTTATTTTTAATATTTAACTCTAACAATATATATTCATTATTAAATCATCAAACATATACATGATATTGTTAAAAGGATATTGCTTTGGCAACAGTTTGAAAATTGTTATTGATATTGGAACTGTTTAAATGTTAAGTAGTTTTTAATTATTATTATTCATTATATTAACATTCAATATACATGATTTTTTAATCTATAATATTATTTCTATTTATCTTTTTATTACTAATTATTTTAACCTATTTTTTAGTATTTGTAACATATTTTATATCTTGCCTTCTATTTATTTTTTCAAAGCTTAACTGTTAACTATTCAAACTTTTAAATTTTTCAGTTATACTTAGTAACTCAATCTTTCTATTTTTTATATAATTAAATCTATTCTTATTTTTAATCCTTACTAACTTATCTTTATTTTTATTTTATTATGTCAAAATTAAAGAAGCTATTCATGTTAATAATATTAAGCCAGTATTAAATAGAGATTTGGGTCTGAAATTTTTTTTTGACATAAGAAAAATAAATAAATAATAATAATATTAGTAGGGATTAAAAATAAGAATAGATTTAATTATATAAAAATAGGCAGCAAGTGCTATTTAATATAATTGGAAAATTTTAAAGTTCGAATAGTTAACAGTTAAGTTTTGAAAATATAAGTAGAAGGTAGGTATAAAATATGTTAAAAAATAGGTTAAAATAATTAATAATAAAAAGATAAAAAGAAATAATATTATAAGTTAAAGAAAATTATACATTGAATGTTAATATAATGAATAATAATGTAAAGTATAAAAATATAAATATATAAAGTTAGAATTAAATATTTAAAAAAAACAAAATTAATAAGAATAAAAGGTAATACATCATCTGATCATCCACACTGCTCGATGGTGCTGTTTCTATGCTAAAGCACAGAAATATGCTGTTTTCAAGGCCACTCATAGATCTTATGGCCTGTAAACTGTTCAAACACTAAGATGTTGAAGTGCACCCATTATCCCAACATCTCTAGCATGTTGAACATTATTAGTGATGAGTATGTGACACTCTATAGACATTACTCTTGACTATTGTACAGCGTATGATATGAAGGTTTCTGTAGTTGTAATGACAAAAAGTATATTAGAACGGATTTTTTTTTTTTGGTTAAATGTATTGTAATTTATGTGAGTTAGTAAAAATTGTAACGAATTCTCAAACACCCCTACTTTCATTGTCAGGGGTCACAATTCTTTAAATGAGGAGTAAATCACGATTTGGCAAAGTTCACGATCAAGTCGCACACTTTCTGAATTTTTCGAGATCAAAACAGTTAAATGGCAGACAACTGTTCAGCGTTGTAGTTTTTAGATTTACCTGCTACAGAAGCAGATGCAATGGCCTTCCTTCAACCAAAAAAAAATATTTTACCCACCCAGAAA
Source organism: Epiperipatus broadwayi (assembly GCA_028023455.1). Taxonomy (NCBI): domain Eukaryota; kingdom Metazoa; phylum Onychophora; class Udeonychophora; order Euonychophora; family Peripatidae; genus Epiperipatus; species Epiperipatus broadwayi. The sequence continues at coordinate 5,272,359 of JAQFVV010000047.1, forward strand.
AACTGTCTTTGTGGTGGTTTAATGAAATTAAGGCGTTGTCAAACATCTGAAATGGAATGTCAGTCGTGTCAGTGTCACTGAAGGTGTTCTATTCGTTCATGAAACAGGATTTGAGGGCTGCCGAATCACTTTTTCACAAGCGGTATGGCTAATTTATTATTGAAGCCGGGATCAGCTTACAGTGAAAAGTATTAGAGCTGAGTTGGAAATGTGACGAAACGCCATAAGGAATATGATAACTGGTCTTAGAGAGGTCTGCTGAGAAAGCCTTGTTTCTCAAAAAAAAAGTTTCTTAAAAAAGGAAAAAGAAATGTTTGTTTTTTAAAAAAAAGACAGAATATTTTAAAAAGCCAAAAAAAATAAAACCATTTTTTTATTTTTAAGAAATATACATAAAACCAGTTAAAAAAAAAATCAAGCAAATCCAAAAATTAAAAACATAAATCAACAAAATAAAAACAGTCCGGTAATGTTATATCTATTTATTTTTCACTAGCAACAGCGCCATTGAGCGGTATAGATGATTAGACAATGTATTATCAAATAAAATAATAAAAAATAAGTGAAATAAAAATAATATATGTATATGATTGTAGGAAGTATTGATTGATAAATACAATATATAAAAAAGATTAAAATGTATTATATATAAAGAGGTAATAATTTTATATAAAGAGATATATAGATATATGAATATTGATTATAAAATAGAATATATATATATATAATGTAAAATTATATGTTCAATTGTATTTGTATCCATGTATTTGTATAGTGTTTTAATTCTGAGAAGATTGCTGGGGCAATCAAAATCATCAATAGTAGGTTATAATTCTATGAAGCATTGTAAAAGTAATAAAGAAAGTAAATGATATTGATATTATAGCTATTAGAAAATAATATGATTTTTTTTTCAGATCAAAGTAATTTAACTGTATATATGACATTTAAATAGAAATAACTAAAATCTCTGGAAGCAAAGTATAAAAAATACTTGTACTTCCGTAAATACAAAAAATAGTGATTACCTATTCTGGAGGTCTGATGATTTCAAACATTCATTTATTGACACCATTGGAAAGTAGATTGTGAAATTTATACATTAGCCTGATTTAAGTATGGCACAAATCATTATGAAATCAAAATTGAATATTTAGAGGATAATGACAATACTGTATTTTTTTAATAATCTTTTAATATTAAATGAAACATCAGTTTTGTAAATGTAAATATAAATATGCATAACTTAATGTATATGAAACTTATATTTACATTTACAAAACTGAATTTTATTTATTATTATGAGATTTTTAAAATTAGCACATCTTTATTCTCTAAATATAATTGTGATTTCAGAATGACCTGCAACATATTTAATTTCATGCTTTACTTTTTAGAAACATCAATAAAAGAATGCTTAAAACCATCAAGAATTTGAGAAATATATGATTACTCTATTTATTGATATATGAGGAGGGATCCAAAAATAACTGGAATGGTTCTCTGGTTTGCACACCTGTTGTATATACTTCTGCTGTTACATACAGCTTGCGGGAAACCTTCTGCATCAATCTGCCGAATGACATCATTTATATGAAATTGTGGAGCCATGTAACATTATTTTGTAAAGTGCATTTTGCCTTTTTGTTAATTTTTTTTATAATAGCTGAACAGTTTGTCAATGTGAAATTCTATTTTCATTTACAGAAAACAACAAGGAAAAAAGTCATAATTCTTGAAACAGATTACAAGAAAGCTGATCTCATAAAATCACAAGTTTATGAGTGGTTTAATTGAAATGTTAAATTCGCCACATCGCAAGTGAAGTCCAAAGTCGAAACAGTGCTGGTTTTTTTTTTTCACAAATGGCATGTTTCTCTCAAATTTAGTTTGTATTGGTCAGGCATTTTTTCTGTAAGTTCTGAAACATTTACGTGATGTGGTAAAACATAAACATCCTGTTTGTGACAAAGAAAATAGTGCAAACTTTACCCCCATAAGGTGTGATCTCTTAATGCTTTGAATGGGAAACACTTTTTAATTAAAATCAGCATGATCCAGCCTATTTATCAGCTATATTTGTTCGATCTCACTTCCTTGTGATTTTTTTTTAATCTCTCAAACGAATAAATGTCTCAATTTCTTTTTTGCTGATTTAGAAGTGGCGGGGAAAATGACAGAAATGTTAAAAAGCATCACTTTGCAAGTACTTCTTGACTACTTGGAAAAATGAAAAACACGTTTAGACTGATGTATTGCATCAAATGGATGGTCATTTGAAAGTGATTAAATTTATAACACTTAAAAATAAATGAACAATTTTTTATTATAAAATTCTGGTTATTTTTTGGGTACCCCTGTGTATAAGTATTGTTTATACATAACTTCCAGAGATTTAACTGACTTCTATTTGAATTTTATATACATTAAGCTATGCATATTTATATGTATATGTAAAAAGTCATAACAACATAGTAATACCCACAATCCAATTTAACTTTAAGCCACATGTTTATAATTGCTTAGCAACAATTAGAAAAAGATGGTTTCACCTTTTCTAGTTTGTCTAACATTGTATAAACCTTTTAGCAATATCACAATTTAGTTCAACTTCAAGTCATTTGTTTTAATTGCTTAGCAATGTCTAAAAAAAATTGGTTCCATCTTTTCTAGTGTGAGATTTAAATTATCCAAGATAATTAAAACTCTAATTTAAACAGCATAAATCACACCTGCACCTAATAATTCAAAATATATAGAAAACATCCAACACACAATATTAACTGGAAAAATATAAAAAGAATTATAACCATGCTGCAATATCCACAATTCAGTTGGATATTTTCTGTTTATTAGATAGGGATATGTTTTATAAAGTAGTTAAAAGGAATAATTGTTTATTTTGCTTTTATAGTTTAAATTTGGATTATTTAAATTAGAATTTTAGCAATGTTTTGGATGATTTAAATTTTGCACTTGTTTGTGGTTATTTAAATATGCACATCTTTATACATCTACAGCAATTTGAAGAAAGGTTGGGCTGTCATTGCTAAGCAATTATAAACAAATGACATTTAATTACATTGCATTGTGGTTATCACTGCGTGCTTATGGTTCTTTTTATATTTTTCCTAGTAGTGTTATTCATTGGATATTTTATAGAGAAAGATCACAAATCTTTTTACAAAAATTTTGCATCTAATTATTTATGATATATATATTCGCTTTGGTTTAATAGATTGTTACTACCAGTCATTAACATAACTTAATTACTGTACACTTCATGGTTTTTTAATTTTCTTGCCCTATGTTGTTCAATGCAATGGCGGAATATTCAGGAATGCATAGTCCATGAATTTCAGCCAGTTCTGATGCTTAAACTTTATATGAATCTCTGAGCAACAAATTGTTTGATTACTTTTATCCCTACACCAAGCTGATAAAAAGATAATGGTGAAACATAAGCTCAGGACCTTTAGGGGTGTAATACCATATTATTGATGAAGGCTGCATTACCTTACAATCAATTTTTTTTTCATTAGACAATGGATTGACACTAATTTGACTAGTCTAGGATCATTATCAACCAACTAATAATAGCTAATTATCCAATGATCCATACCAAATAAGTGGGTATTACATAAGTTGACGATAAGAAGGCTGAAAAAAGTCTGTTTATATGTAAAAAAAAATTCATAATTCACTTGACTTGAACATGAAATCATGGGCATGGCAGGTGAATACGCTAATTACTAAGTCATAAAGTCCTTGCTATCATTTTATGTTTGTGTTACTATGATTGCTCTCTGCAGTTTGATGTACTGTTAGCTGTTGGCATTACTATGATTACCTGCTATATTGTCTGCTACTTACTGTGGATAGGTATAAGACAATAAAAGATTTAATTTTAATGTGCTCCTGATGGCAGTGCTCTACCTCATATCATGTTAAAGCCATCTGTGTGAGCATGAATAATTGATGAATATTGAATTCTATGGAAGCATTAGGAATCACTGAACAGTAGATGTCTTGTAAGCTTGAGTAATCAGTGAATATTAGTTGCTATGCAAGTATGGATAAATAGTGGATATTAGATACTAGGTGAGCATGATTAATTAGTGGATACTGAATACTGTGTAAGCATAAGTAATCATTGGATACTGGATTCTATGTATGCATGAGTAAACTGTATATTAGATACTTTGTAAGTATGAAAAATCAATGGATCCTTGATGTTATATATGCATTAATAATTCATGAATACTGGATACTATATAAGAATGAATAAACTGGATTAAATAAGCATGAATAGTCAGTGAATACTAGATGCTATATAAGCATAAGTAATCAATGAATATTAGATGCTATTGCTAATCAGTGGATGCTAGAATGTCATATAAGCATGAGTAATTAGTAGATATTAAATGTTAGTGTTATCAGATTACTAAACTAGTTTTTAATAGAAAAGTCATTAACAACCAGAAATTAGTCTGATAATCTATTTAGATCAATAACTAATATCTTTGATTACTCTTGCTTACATGAATGACTCAAGAATAGAGTGATGTGAATTAAATTACTATTATCAAATGTATTATTATATACTTCTGATGCATATTTAATCTTTTGTTTCAGTGAAGAAGTTCAGATTCTTGATTTTACAAGTCAGCAGTATAAGTTACTACCACAAGTGGCCAAGGCATATGCATTTAGATGTGTTGGAAGAGCAATTTATATGCTTTATCTATCTACAACCCAGTCTTCTGATGGAATAAATTTCAAGAAATTGCCTGAGGTTTGTATTAATCTGAAATTACTTTGTATTTGCATAAAATTTAACAATAAATTAGGGAAACTAATACATTATTATATATTAAAGGAAAGAATGTATCGATTCTTATGTTCTTGTTCAATTTGTTTTACTACAGGATGGGTGATTGTTTTCAATTTTGATAATAGGTGGCAGAAATTGTGGAACATTTTCAGAGCTGGTATTTGAGGCATTCAAAATTAAAAAGGACTCCATTTTTCTTGCACTTAATTTGGCCTATACAGGACCATTATCCTTTCAGAACAAGCACGTTGTTGAACTTCTCAGAATAATAGATTGTATTAAGGAGATCTCAAATATGTTTCAGAGACGTTATAATAAATAAAAAAAATATTCATCTCATGGAAACTTCTCTAGTTTATTTTTCAAATTAAGTACTGCAATACATCATTAAATTTTTATAAGGAATCATGGAAGATTGCCTCAAAAATGCACCCAAGTTAACCAAAGGCAAGCTATACTTCAAGAGATATTTAGTTCATGGGAACTTCACTATCCAAAATAACACATTGCATTGATGTACAAATATATTAATTATCAATTTTAAAACACTATCCTTGATATCAGCCTTTAAAATTAAGGTTGTAAGATGAAAAATCAAATATTGCTTCACTATCATTTAATACCTACTGAATATATCTTAAGCAGAGCATTCATAATTATTAACCATATTTGACACCTTATATAAAATTAATTTAATATGCCCACTTAAACATAAATATTTTCACAGTGTGTACCAGTGAAAAGATGACTGGTTCTTTCTCCAAGCTTCCTAAACTGTCATTACATAGCAACATAGTTTATCTATTCACCACAAAAAATTTAAGGCATTCTGGATCAGAAGCTTTCCTTCATAGATCATCTTCAATGCTCACCTTGCCATCATGAATTCATGTCTACCATTTGAAAACATTTCTGTGACTCAGGGATTTATTGCTACATTCAGTTCAAATCATCTCAAACCTTTCAGTAGCAATTTTGCCCAATTTTAAACAAACTTTAATGTTTGCATTTTATTTCATCATGGTTTAAAATATGGAACACATTATCACTTTTAATGTTGTGATTATTGATTGAGATATGAATATCACCTAAAACCTTTATTATGAATAATTAAATTGTGTCACTGCATAATACATGTGTTGATTCAGAAATAGTGCTGTATGCAATTTGGAGAGAGAATTAAGACCTTTTCACTGGGTCATAATGTATATTTGACTTGCTTTACATTATGTATGCACTCTTATGTATAGTATGTTATTATAATATAGCCAATTATGTAATTAACAGATATTAATAGAAGGAGCTTAAATATACTCATTCATAATGTTTTCCTGAAGCTTTATGATGATGATGTTTTAGGTGTATCTATATTTTGAACTATTTCCATCATCTAATATGAGTATGTCTTTAGAAAAATTTGATTATATTTTGGAAATAGTCCAATATATAGATACAACTCATTCATAATATCATTATAATATGGTAGAAGTGTGTAAAAAAGCAAAATAATTTTAAATAGCTTCACTGCAAGGCAAAGTTCTCTTCAACAATTCTTTATAGAGAAACAATGAAGCAGAAAGCCAGTAGTTAGTAGGTGTTCCAATCACTGAGTGATGAGAGTTTAAGTGATTTTACTTTCTTGTTTTATCCCCTAGATAAGATACCAATTTAGTGATCAGTATTTGGTTTGAACTTAGACAGACTATCCTGCAGTGGATTGATGATGATTTGTCATTATTTGGTTTTTAGTAGGAAATTCTAAGCTTATTAAAAAAAATTATGTTTAAGTGTCTGCATTTGAGTTTGGGTCATAAAACATGGAACACAAGGGCACTAGCTATTGTATCATGAGATCCTAATAAAATCACATATATGTTTTGAAAGTCAATAAATTTATTTGAATATGTACATAAAAAATTTTCTTAAATAAGCCACTTTTATTCACATAAATGCACTAAAAAGTAAAAAAAAAAATTTCTTCAGTTTTCCACAAATAAAAGTTATGTTACGATCATGTTAGAAATTCACAGTTCAGATTTTCAAACAATCACATCACTTTTCATATCAATACTAATCTATTCAAAGTGAGCCTTATAATCGCTTATACTTGTGAAAGCTGGAGAAAAAAAAAGTTTTTTTCATCTTAATGCATTTATGTAAATAAAAATGGTTATTTAAATAATTTTTCAATATTTTTTTTTCAACTCTTTAGTTTTAAATAGTCTAGAAATTATGAATGAAAAAAATTTGATACAAATTTGATACCGCTAGATGGCAGTGCTGTAAAGAATATTTTCCGGATAGTAATACAACAGTAAGGCTACTATTTAAAAGAAAGGGTAAGGATCATAGAAAGTTAAGCAATTATAGACCGATAGAGATAACATCAGGGTTTATAAGTTATTGCATATATGATGGCTGGAAGGGTTGTAAAATGAATGGAAGAAAATAATATAGTGGGAGAAATGCAAGGAGGTTTTCAATCGGATAGGCGTATAGGACTGTTTATTTGTAGTTACACAACTTGTACATATGAGTAGAAATAGATAGACAGTTATATGTGGTTTTTATAGATATAGAGAAGGCATATGATCGAGTAAATAGAAGTAGATTATCGGTAAGTTTAGTAAATTTGGGAATGGGTGTAGCTTTAGTGGATCTTATTAAGAGATTGTATGAAAATAATTATATGTATCAATTAGGTAGAATCAGTTAAAGTTAAAAGTGGGGTGGGACTAAGGCAAGAATGCCCTATGTCACCTATTTTGTTTTAGTTATATTTGAGAGAAATGGAGAGAGCAATAAAAAGATGAAGAATGGTAGAGATATCATTAATAGAGGGCAAGGGAGTGTATATATTATCAGGTCTTATTTACGGATGATATCTTGTGCACAAAAAGTAGGAAAGATATGAAAATTATGCTGAAGACATGCACAAGAGTAGGTAAAGAAATGGGCATTTAAAATCAAAAGTAATGATGATAAATGCTGGGGAAAGAGTAGAGAAAGAATTTTTATTGAAGGATATAAAGTTAAATGTGGTGAATATGTATAACCATTTGAAAATCGTCTTAAGTAATCAGAGAAATTGTTTGGATGAATGGGAGAAAAAAATTGATAAATGAAGCAAAGAAAAGGAATCTGATAATGAAATTAAGTTTTTTCATATAATAAATATGATGTATCTAGAATTGTATGGAAGAGAGTGGCAATAGCAGGGTTAACTTATGGTAACGATGTGCTATGTGTTAGTAAAAGGATGTTAGATTACTTAGGAAAAAGTACAAAGAGAAGTAGGAGACTTGCATTAGATGCTGATAAGTAGATAGCAAAGGAAGCAATTCAAGGAGAAATGGGATAGTCAAGTTTTTATATGGGAGATGCAAAATGAAAATGTTTGATAGATTGCAATTTATGGATAATAAGAGAATCGCCAAAATAGTATTTAATTGGGTTATGAGTAAAGGGCAGGCAATAAGATGGGTGAGAAAGGTAGTATGATATGCAGAAGATTTCGATAAAGAATTTTTGTCAGTATACTTATACAAAAGGTGGGATGATTGTGTTAGAAGAGTTGTTGTGTTAGAGTGGCAAGGAATGGGATAGAAGAATAATTGCATTAATAAAAGAATAGGGAATTGGAGAGATGGAGAACTAGTATGGAGAGTAAAAAGAGTTTAAATAGATAAAGAAGTAAATGGGATATTAGGTGTGAGTTAATTTATGATAATAAGCAAGCATTTTACTGTTTAAGGCTCGAACAGGATCTTTAGCAACAAAGGATTATTCACATAAATGGAAAAATGTGGGTGACTTAGTCTGCAAGTTGTGTAAGAAAGGCATCGAAAATATTAGGAATCTATTAATTGAAGGTAAATACCCGAAAGCAGAAAGGATACAAATAATGAAATTGTGGAAGAATAAATATAAACAAAGTGATTATACAGAAAGTGGGTTCTTGATTTTTGTGCTGGGTTTGGAAAAAGATAAGGGCGATTTAGATATAAAGGCCATGAAGTTGACGAAGATTATGTTGTGGAAATGGGATGGAGGAGGATAGAGAAGAATATGGGAAAACTTAGGGTGGGGAATGGAAAGGTAAACTGGCTAACAGGTCTCTCTGGGCATAGTGATTGAGAGATTCCTGATTCCATATAAGAGGAAGTCATAGTGCATCGCATCTTATCATGTATAAAATTAAAAATTTGATTTTTTTTTTGCTAAAATTGTTTTCAAACTCTAGAATAATGTATTGTCATTGGGAATATCTATATTTGCAAAGTTTCAATTAGATCTAAAATTAGGAAATAGTGAAAATTCAATTACAAGATTTCACAAACAGACTGTAAGTTAAATGAAACTATATAAAAAAATATTTCATACCAAAGAAACTTATTTAAAGATGAAAATTAAATCTCAAAGAAATTGTAATAAGTTGACAATAAATGGTAATGATATTTGTAAATTGTGATGTTGGGAAGACTTGAAAGTATCGTCCAAAAACCCAAATAGTTGACAAGAAATATTCTGAAGAAATGCTTTTTATCTGTTACCCACAAATTAATTTGATAGCAACCTGATAATATTAATAAAAGAAAATGGTAAAATTGTAGTAGTATTAAATTTGTAAAATTTGATGAATTTACTCAGTATGACGTATACTTCAAAGTATATAAAGAGCCTTGTACTGAAAAATAGTATGTTTTTTTTGCCTTAACCTATGATCTTGTTTGGGTAAGAGTCAAATAAACTTAAAAATTTTTAGGTTTTAGATATTTTTTTTCTCAGATAGATAGTCCATAGAAATTTGAATTTAGCAGTTAGGAGATATAAAGTTCTTAAGAAGATTGCTGGTGCAATTGAAACTGTAAACTGTAAAAGAGGGTGGTAAATAAAGCATTGTGTAACAGTAGTAAAGTGCATGGATGATTTAGTATTAGATGAAATCTAGATAACCATCTAATGTTGTTCAATAAATGAGTATTTATATTTTTTCTTTTCAGTTAGAAGATAAAAAACATTTAAAATCTTATCCACAAATGCAAAGTCTAATGAGTGATATCTATGATATGGTGGTGGAGAGGCTTTTATTATGCAGAGATTGTTTAATATATTTTGTATAAAACTAAAAAGTATTTTTAGTTGATTCAAAGCTCTTTGGTTGTTATATTTACATAAGAAAAGAAGTTAGTTTGTAGTTGAAATTAGAAAAAGAATTGTACAATATAAATTGTAATCATCGGAAACATAAAACTTGGAAATTATAAAAACACATTGTTTCCAAAGTAAAATACTCCAGAAGAAAAGATAAAAAATAATTAATTATAGAAAAAGATTGCTTAAAGAAATAAAAACAAAAGGATAGTTGTTTACGTAATAAGAAATAATTAATTACAGAATTTTGAAATGCTAAAGTCCTGTTTGTTTAATTAATGAAATAATAATAAAAAAAAAGGAAAAATTTTGTTTGTGATTAAATTAAAATACACTAATTAAATCTGTTAAGGCAAGATTTAATTAATGCGAAAATTAGTGCGAAGATAAGAAAATATGCAGCGACATAAATAGGGAGAAATTTTGGCTACAACTGTTCTTCATATTCGTTACCCTTCATGGGAGTTGTTTTCTGTCATTGAGCAGTTAGCTGAACAAGATTATTATGAATGTTAACCTGCAGTCATCAAGGAGTTTCCTATCCTAGGCACCAGTTACCCGAAGGTTAACGAGCTGGTTAGGATTCCATCCAGACCACCCTGATCTTATTATTATTTTTTATATGCCTGAGAGGGCTCGCAGAGGAATTTCTACCAGAGGGTAATATGACTATTTTCTCAGCTAGACTTTGAATTAATATTGTGGACTGAGAAAATTAGAACTGTCTCTAATGAAATACATTTATATGTGTAGAGTTGGAGAACAGTATTGAGATTGAATTCTAAATGTTGTAACTAATAGGGCTTGCATAGTGATATTATATCTTTTGTCTGTTATTCAATAAATAAATAATTTTCATTATATTGGGCATCTGAATTTATTTAATTCCTAGTTATCATACTTTGCTGTGATCTGTTACATTTTTTATTAGCAGATACATAGCATTGGTAATAGCAAAATCAAATAGTAAGTGTTGCCAATCCTCACCTAATTGATTTTATATCATCATTGTATGAAGATACATTTATTAATAGTAATGTTATTAAAACATATAATTTTCTAAATAAAATAAACATTTAGTTACTTTTATTTAATAAAAACATTTTATCTTTAGTAATATCTTAAGCAAATTTGATTTTTTTAAAAGGTAAATGTGATGTTTTTTAAATTTATTTAATATTACTAAACAAATTAGTATTACATAATTAATACATTAAAAATTTATAACTTATTATGAACAAATTTTATCTATTAGATCATAAAGAAATAAGATATTAAATATTATAATAAACACCTTCTGAATTTTAAACCATGATAGTATAAAGATCACAGGACCAGTTTTAGGAGACTCTCTCATCAAGAGTGCCAAACCCTAAACATTACTGGCCATAAATCAGAATGGATTTGAATTTTATTTATATTAAAATTTTTACTTAATTTAAATTGTAAAAAACAAAAATATAATTATTAAATATGTTTTTTATTGTTATAATCATTAAGAACATATATTTTACATGAGTGGAAGAATAGTTTTTTTTCATCTAAATTATGAATATGTTTGTAAAGTAGGTGTGGTTTATTTTAGTTGAAAGTGTCAAATGAAGGCAAATAAATTTGCTTAAAATAAGTAAGATATATGCTTATTCTGATTTTTGGTTACTAATGCTTAAGGACTTGTCACTACTAATAAAGAGATCCCCTGAAACTGGTCCCTATAAGTCATAACCATAAAAAATTTGTCAGACATATAAAAACTATATACTTATTTAACTATGCTTAAATAGTTTTGAATATGTTACTAAGATAATTGATAAGCTAGATTCCTAAAGAATCACCTAAATGGACTTCTAAATAATGTCCACTTTTTCATATATATTAAAAAAAATTTATCATCTCTTCTTATGCACGTTAATGCAATCTTTTTTTATATAGTTTCTTTTTTATTTTGCTTACAGTTTCGACTGTCACACACGGTCTTCATCAGAGCTCTATAGAACTTTCACATCTCTCTCTACAACTGTAACTGAATAGAGCTCTGATGAAGACTGCAGGTCTAAGCAAAATGAAGAAATTATATAAAAAAAAGATTGCATTAAAGTGGATAAGAGGAGATGATAAAAAAAATTTAATATCTATATAGAATATATGAAGAGAAATGAAAAAAAAGTTAAGGAGAAGATATAAGAATAATAAACTTCTAGGAAGAAAAAATGTCCACTTTTGTTATATCAGTGCCAATCTATTTTGTCAGATAAAAGATAGACAAATTAGATTGGCATTGATATAACAAAAGGTAGACATAAGTTCATTTAAATGATACTTTAATAATTTATTTAGCTTGTGAATTATCTTAGTAATTTATGGACTTGTTTGGTTCCATGAATTAGTTTATATTCTTAGTATTGTATATTTGATAAGCTGTAAAATTATTGATGTACTCAATAAAATCATTAGAACCATATATTGATGCCATGCTTTAAATTTTACAAAATTTTCCCCATCTTTCCTGATACATTTGCATATTTTTATTCATATACTGTTTTTTTTTGTTTGTTTCTTTTTCAGCTTCATGCGCTTTCTTCTGCATTAAAAGCCTTTTGTACTCTTGAAGCAAGTTCTGGTGGTGAGATAGTGCGCCTAGCTTGTGGTGGCCATGGATATTCATGTGCTAGTTCCATGGTGGAAACTGTGTGTATTTTAATGGCTGCATGTACTTATGAAGGCGATGCCACAGTTTTGTTCATGCAGACAGCTCGGTAATTTTGATTCACATCCTTCTAATTTGCTTTTCTTACCAAAAATAATAATGAATTGTTTAAAATGATTACTTATGGCTATTTTATTATTCTAACTATCCACAACTTGTACATTCTGTTGTGGAATTTAAATGTTAACCTAAACATAAATTTTTTTAATAATGTCAGAAAAATATTGTTCAGTAATGTATAAAATTTAATTATTCCATACAAACTATTCCCTATCATCACTGTATCTTATTTATTTTAAAATTGATAGATTATAATTTTTTTTAAGAATATTAATATTTGGATAAATTTATCATATGTGCTGCATTATATAAACAGTATACATTCTACAATAGTTCTAATAGATGGGGAATGAATAATTATGTTCTAATTGTAAGCCCAAATCTCGTAAACTCTAAAGTAATTAAATAAGAGAATTGAAAAAAAAACATTAGACCATATTGCCACTAAAAATGTTTAATTTATATGCTCCCTCAAATATCTTCATAAGTGTTAGGAATATATTTTAAAAAAACATAACATATATAATGGAAGAATTAAGAATAAAATTAAAGTCTCTATTAAAACAACACAAATGATAAAAGCTGATGCGTATTTATTCATTGAAAAACAATAGATATTATGATTATAAATAGTAATGAAATAATAGAAAATGTAAAATTAGATCAAGAAAGAATAATAAGGGAATATTTATATACAGAAAAAGAAAAGTCTAAATTAAAAGTAGATATATTTTATATCTGTGGAGTTTAGATGTAATTATAAGGGATTTGAACCCAAACTTTCAAACTCCCTAAGCTATCCAATCTATCTCATACAATCGATACATATAATATAGAAAAATAAAAATCTAAATTAAAAGTAAATTTAAATACAGGTAAATTTATATCCATGGAGTTTAGATGTAATTGCAAGGGATTTGAACCCAGACTTTCAAGCTCTTGTTAGCTATCCAAACTATCTCATACAATCGATACACATGACTACACACATGTGAAAAAGATAAATGATCTCCAATATATGTATTTCATGCTGAACCAGCACTCACCAGTTGGTCCAGATCATCTCTCACACATATATATATATATAGTCAATGATCTGTTTGTATTAGATAGCAAATCTTCAAACTTTAATGGACAGGCTTCAATCTACTCCACCATCCAACTCTTCAGCCTTTCATACCATTGAAAATCTGATGATAGAATGCCCAAATCCATTGATGATGCCAGTTTTATTGTCATGCCTATGTTGGCTTTAAACTCCTCGTTTATAGGACCTTGTCCATTTAAATAGACAGAAGAGGGATGGGTAGGATACAGGCTAAATCTGTAATATTTAGATATGTCACATATAACTCTTATCTACTTCTTCTTTCCCCCTCTATATTTTGTTTCTTTTTATATTTCACTATTATTTGCTTAAATTGTTAAAGGAGTGTTGATGAAGTTTATAGTGTAATATTTAGATACAAGCATATTGGAGATTGTTTATCTTTTTGACATGTGTGTGGACATGTGTATTGGTTGTATGAAATAGATTGGATAGCTGAAGGGAACTTGAAAGTCTGGGTTCAAATCCCCTATAGTCAAAATAAATATATAATTTTTTTTTATTGGTTAATTTGATATTTTTGGATAATTGAAGTGATTTTTTGCTATTAAAAAACTAAAAATGATATTAAATAAATAAATGATGTTGAATTTATAAAATAATCTAGTCAAATTATTAATGTATAAATTACATAAGACCTCTTCCTTTTTAAACTTGCTTTATCATGGAATGAATTTTATATAAGCAAATTTTTTATGATCCACTTTTTTGTTAAGGCACAAATTATAAAAATATTTCAAAAATTTGTCTGAAATAAAAAACAATATATAGTACCAAATTTACAAATAAATATATAAAATGCAATGTTTTTCAATTCCTTAATTTTTTGGAATATTTTCTAATCTAATTATAAAAAACTTAATTAATACTATATAGATAATTAGACTGAAGGAATTTGTAATTATATGTTGGACTATTTCCATCATCTAGAATTAATTGTTAAATGTCTTTAGAAACATTCAAACTTTATTTAAATTTTTCAAAAATATTCAGCTGTTAATAACAGCATAGAAGTTAATATTTAATACAATGTTTGATTCAGTATTCATGAATATAAAACTTTCAAGTTCGACTCCTATGTTTGTACTACCAATGGTCAGATTAGCAACCTCTGAAGAAAACAGGAGAGTAAAAACACTTAAAATGTTGCATTACATACTAATCTGTGTGCTATTATTGATAATTGATAGCATTTGAAAAGTTTAAATGAAGTTTGAATGCTCCTAACGACATTTAGCAATTAAGTTTAGATGATAGAAATAATCCAATGTATAACTATAAGTAAATTGCCATAATTACAAACTTACAGACAAACACAGACTGACAGAATGTTATTATAATCAATAGATTTAGACAAATAATAAAATTATTAAAAAAACAAACCGAATTTGTATAGAATAAAATTTCTAACAATAAGATGAGATAAAATTTATTGAAAATAAATGAACATAATCAATCAAAAAAGGGCTACAACAAACAATGGAAAATATATTCTTGACATAACATTGAAAATAAAGGTTACTACTACTAATAATAAATAGCCACTCATAGATATGTATAGCCATTCAAACTCCAAGAAAAAGTAAGGAACAGAAAGAAAAAATCTGCTCGAGAAATGAATTGTAATGACAATCCAAATCAATTCGAATCACAAATACATTCACATATAAAATGCGTTGGCCCATTTTTCTGTTTGATATTTTGCAAAACTGTCTTAATTTTTTCAGCAGAAAGCTGTTTTTTTTTATATATTTCAACATCTCATGTCTAATTCTAATTTTCTAATGTATTTTATTCTCTTCTATATCTTCCCAATAAAAATAATTGTCAATGCACTTCTTTTAGAATGTCTTTGAGATAATCCTTATAATGTAGATTTGAAGTTTGTCCCTCCTATAAAACTATGCTCAAGTTTACCATAAAATACTCTTAAGAAGGTTTGCATGGAAAAGATTAGTATGTATATTATTTTTGTGTTAATGATGTCATTTACTATTGTCTGTATTTCGCTATAGTATTTTATAAATTTCCTTTTGGTTTTTTGTATTGATATTTTATTAAGTACCTGAAAATATACTAAAAACATAAGTGCAATAAAGCAAAGTGAAATTTGTAAAATATACAAAGTATACCTTAATAAAGGATTGCAGTATGTATTGTTTTCATTGGGGAATGGCTAAGTAATGGAGTGAAGAGCTGGATTGAAACACAATGTTAAAATATTTCAGAAAGAAACGTTTCTGGAGAAATTAAAAAGTAGCATCAGAAAATATCAAGTAAACAAAATAATAAAACGGTGTCTTTTGTATATATTTAGATGTATTTGTGTTTTATAGATTGGTTTGTATACTCATTGCAAAACTCGTCTCTAGTGTTTTTTTCTCTTGGAGTTAGAATGGCTATTCTCATTTGTGATTATTGCTGCTGAACCCTGATGAGACCATATGATATAGTTAAAATATAGGGTAGAAAATTTTCTAAAAACTTTTGTGATTCATAATAATAAAATATATTGTTAAAAGAAAGGTTAAAAAATAAGATTTTGATATTTTTTTCCTTTCATCACAGCCATGCCACCTAGTGCAAGATTGAGTAACTAATAAATGCCAAGATGGTAGTGTTTAATACATTCTTATCCAATACTTTTTCAGCTAATATCCCCAGACAAGTTTTAGTTTTTAGTCTTCATCAGTGAGTAGCTTTAAATCTTGGAATAATGCATCTGATGCTCTTTACATCATATTGATCTGCAACTGGTTCAGTATCCATACATTATAGTGTTCTTAATTTCTATATAACTATAGGTATTTCTATCCTATGGCCAGAATTGATCTAAAATCAGTAATATCTCACAACTTTATCACAATTCCAACTGACATATTGATGTTTCGCAGCATACTTTTTTCTTTCACTACAGCTTATGACTTTTGTCAGTGAGGAGCTTTGTATCTTAGAACAGTACACCTGAACCTTTAGGATCTAAATGCATCTTCTTTCTCACAGCCATCATTCATTATTATTAAATTATCCCCCCAAATTGAAAAAATATATAAATGTTTTCAATCTAAGTCAACTTGCCTATACAGTCATATAGATTATACAGACATGATATAATATTTATCGATGCAAGTGATATACCCTTTATTAACCCTGCAGTGGATTGATAATGTTTGAAAATGATGACAATGATTAATGTTTATATATTATTTAAGAAAATACTCAACTAATAAAGTATATGTAATTATATTCTTTATAATTTTAGCTTTTTGGTAAAGCAAGCCTCTAAACATGAACTTTCACTACAGAAAAGTGTAAAAGGTCACGTGAACACACCCAAAGGCTTAATAGATGCTTATCAACATAGAGCTGACAGGTAAGAATATATTATATGATATGATAAGTGTTTACTTAAAAGTTAGTTTTCTACATTAATCTTACTATAGAATATATACTTAAGCTAGATGTAATTAGAGGGGGTTTGAACCGAGACATTCGAGCTCTTTTCACTCATTCACTCCATCTTATCCAACAGATACACATGACCACAAAAATGTAAGAAAGATAAATGATTTCCAATATATATATTTTGTGCTGAACCAGCACTCATCAGTTGGTCCAGAGCATTATCTCCCATACATATCTACAATCAGTGCTTGATTTATATTAAGATAATAAATCTTCAAATCTTAATGGACAAGCTTCAGTCTTCCCCACTTCTCAAATCCCTTCTAATTATATTAGTAATTTTTAATACTTTCATTATACAATTAAAATTAAATCAAAAGATATTAAACGTATTTATATAATCAATTAAATAATTTAATATGTTAAAGAAATGTAGGTCTTTAGTGCCGTCCTTCGGTTAATAGAATAATAAAGGCTTTTATTTTATTTAATTCTTAAATGCAGTATTTTTATTTTATTTTGAAAAGAATATTAAGTGTTTCAAATGAGTTCAAAAATCTTTAATGGATTTTAAAATGTTCATAGTGTTTTAAAATCTTTTTCATCAAATCATAGTAATGCAGAAACCTTTCTAGCTTAAATTTAATTAACCTGCTCTTGACAACAAGAATTAATTCACTTCACAATGCTACTCATTGGAACAAACAACCAATCTATTTATAACCTTCTTCTGCTTTAAATCTCTACAAATATTGTAAGGATATCATTCAATTTTTATAATCAGAGGAATAATGCAAAAGCAATAGTTTTATATCACTGAGTTCAGAAAGTCTGCGAACTGAAAGAGACTGCTTTATCAATAGTATGATAGATTACATTCTATGGATCAAGCTTGCAGATGAACACTAATACCATCTTTGACTCTGCAGATGCTTAGATGTTTCTAGCAGAATCAAACTATGACCAGACTTTACCGTTAAAATAAGTTCACAAAGCAAAGTCATAGTGCAAAGATATACCACCAGGCAGATACAAAACAATGTTGTAAGCCTTAGAAAATCTTGTTACAGATGTAATAAAAACAATTCATAAAATTAATGCTTACCCTGATAGATCTCTTGTGGGTGTTGGAAGCATATTGACCCTATAATAACAATTTGCTCCATCCAAAGAAAGGCAGTAATCTTGCCTAAATCTATCTCCAAAATATATAATAAAAAGCTTAATCTAAATAATAATTAGAAGAGTAAAAGGGCTCTGACTCAAACCCATGCTGCAATAAATGAAATATCAGGAATAATGGAATTGAATTGCGAATCAATAATCTCCATTATAAGTGAAAGAAGTTGGCAGTGCTGAAGCAGTAAATATACCAAAAAATAAAATCTTTTATCTGCATTTGTTTAATTTTATTATGGAATGTAACAATCTAATGGATCATGACTGTTCATCTTCCTAAAGCATATTGGTGGAAATGAAACATAATAAATCTTTACAAAAAGAACATTCAAAAGTGTTTGATTAAAAAACTTGGATATTACAAGGAACTACCAATTCTTTTATAAATTAGTAAAATCTTAAAATCCATTAATGATCAATACAGACCATTTGTCATATATTCTAACCCAAATAATCTAAGGAGCAAATTTTAAATAGGCACCAGTTTTGTGCTACATGTATAGAGAAAATACCAAGTAGATTCATTGTTATCATCATTGGAAAATAAGAACTATGAACCATCACTAATAAAAACCAGTGTGGAAATTTTCATCGCAGGCTTAAAGTTCAACTATAAGTGGACTTCACAACTGAAGAAACAAATCCAGAAAAACACAGTTAATAAACTGATCCAAATCCAGAAGAAACAAAGGGTATAGAATTTCAGCCTAGCAGAGTCTAATGGAGAAATTCATCTGAACCCAACAGAGAAACTGATTGTGGAAGCATTAAATTACATGATCCTTAAAAATCAATGATCAGTCCAACAGTAATTATGACTACACACGGAAAAAAATGCTAAAGAATACAATGATATCCAAGATAATACTATGTCGTTAATTGAAAGGTCTTATCAAAGGAGAGAGTGGGTGCCCTAAATCTCACATATGTAGAGAAAAAAATGGATAGAAAAAAACCCAAGATATCCAATCCTATTAAAGCAGCCAATAAAATAAATTACACACAATAAAAGAATTTAACAATCCATTTTTATGTAAAAATCTGCATTTACTTTATATATATATATATATCAGAATACATCTGAATATAATTACCTTGCCAGAGTGTGAAATTGCATCTTAGTAGTAAAGCACGCTCCTCCTCTCCCCAACAGATAAATCCAGTTGTGGCAAATCTTGTAAATTAAAACTTACAAACTTGTAAGATTAGATTTGCCAGTCTTAGCAAACCTATGATTCCAAACTGCTGGGTATATAATCTTGTTGTTATTAATTAATAAAAAATAATTAAATGTACTTATGATCTTTTTATCTGTCTCCAGAAAGAATAGTATTGTTTTCTACTCATTAAATCGTTTTTACTTTAGCATTGATTTTTAAAGTTTTTATTTATAACATCACATCTTATAAATAACTCAACCCACAAACTATTTTGATTCAATTTCTATTTTTGAAGTGTTTCTTTTGTTATAAAGAAAGAATTAGTCCATGTTGCTATTCAGTCCAATTACAGTTAAGGTTTCCTGACCAACATTTAAACTTCAGATTCTTAGGATTTTTAACAAGTGTATTTCTCATTCAGATAATATCTTATAACTTTCATGTTTTTTTAAAACAAGAGAAATCACAAGGATAGTCTTACTATCATGAAAGACAGAATTGATGAACTTTTTGATCTTTTTTAAAACATGTACAGGCATCAAGGAATGATTAAGCAAGAGGTAGTTTGTTAATAAGGGTTAGCATATGACTAGATTTCTTGTGATCACATGATCAACTGATTGGGAGATCATTATGTTCCAGCACAAGATGGCAAGTTGAGGACATTCCATTTAATGACGAAACTGAGATTATTTTTTTACTGTGGTGAAACTCTTTTAAGAAATCTTTATTAGATAATGAGTTCACTGTTCTATCCCTCACCGAATCATATAGAGCTAAATTTATCTTACTTATTCCAAAATCTTGCACTCATATTTTTATCAATTTGATTTCCTAAGATATTCAAAGAATTGTATTTTTCTTTTTCTTCACCCATGTCCTCTTTAGAAAAAAATGTATATGAAATTACAGAAACAATAATTACTAAACTGGTGTATCTAGTGAGATTTGGATATCACAATTTAACTTCTTATGAAAGTAATATAATTTTCTTCTTTTTCTTCATTTTCCTATGTATTGATTTCTATTTTTTACATATCATACCATTTATAACTTTCTTAAACACTTTATCAATACTATTTTTTATATCAAAACTTTATTCTAACAGTTTTGATTGTCCTGCAGTCAACATTAGAGCTCAATACTATTTTTATATCAAAATTTTATTCTAACAGTTAAACTGATTGTATAAAGTTTTGATATAAAAAATAGTATTGATAAAGTGGTTAAGAGAGTTGTAAATGGTATGATATATAAGCTCTGATGATGACTGCAGGACAATCAAAACTGTTAGAATAAAGTTTTGATATAAAAAATAGTATTGATAAAGTATTTAAAAAAGTTGTAAATGGTAAGATATATAATTTAACTTCTTGTTTAATTCGGGGATAATGTGATTTGGTTTGTGACTTGCTAATACTTGTCTGATAATATAGATTTTTTAACTTTACTCTCTTGTTAGTTTATAATACAATATTTTTGTTTTACTGTTCACATTGATTTATTTATAATATGCACTATGAAACATTAAGAAAATTTATAAAAAAAATTGAGTGAAAATTGTTTGAATTCTAAATAATTTTGAGGGTTTTGTTTTGTATCTATTGATCTTACTATCATATGTACAAAATTTTGAATTCCAATATTTATTATTGGTTGATGATAATAAATAAATAATTAACTATAAATAATCAAATGGTTAATTGCTTAGAAGCTTATGTGACATTGGATAACCAGAAATAACAGATTAAGCTTTGTTCCATGATCTTTTAGTTTTCGAGTCCTTTATTCTATCACTACACTAAATCATTCATTATATTTGTAAACTAATTTGGTCATTCTATCTCGAGAAAGGAAAAAAAGATAGAAAAGTAAAGAATGAAAAGAAATCCAAATTGTGCAGATAATTAAAAGATGAAAATATAGCTACACAAATATAGAATACGGATTGTTATAATTAATGTAGAGCGGTTCGTGATGACTGAATGTTGTACCAATGTAGAGTGGGGACTGGAGTTTATGATTCCTGGTTTGAACCTAGTTCCATCACTTCCAATGTTTCAATTTTTTTTGAAGTTCCAAGTAATAAAATATTTGATTATTTTGCCTTAAATATTTAATGCAGTGTTAAAGTGGCAGATTGGAACTCAAGGTCCATGGATTATAACTGCACTTCACCACTTCTGGTTCTCCAACTTCTCTCATGAATTCCAAGTAATAAACCATTCATTTTTTTATTTTTCTGCAAGGCTTGTAACAGTGATAAAAATAACAGACTTTGGATCTCAAGGTCAGGGTTAGGGCTTTTTAGCACAAACTTTTTATTAACTCCTAAGCAATAAACTTTAATTATTTTTGCTCTATCTGTTTGGTGCAGTGTTAGAATTGCAAACATTGGAGATCAATTATGGTCAGGATCTGTTAATTCCAGTTACCAATTGAACAATAAAGCCATTCAATTATTTTTTTAATGATGGAAGGCAGCAAGATAAAAGAAAATAAATATATATATATATATTGATAAAACCAATAAATAAATTTAAAAAATTTATTATATACTATAATTTATGAGAGATTAGATACCAATACAAATTATATGTGTATGGCAGTTTTTATATATTTATTTTCTAGGATTATTGTGGATGCATCCAGAGAATATCACAATGCAGGGAAAGAAGGTCTGAGCTGGGGAGAAGCATCTAATCCAGTGGCTCTCGATTTAATAAAAGCTTCAATGGTAATGATTTTATTATTTACAGTTTTGAATTTTGTTTAAGGGGTTATTTATTTTGGCACAATTGCTTTCATTCCCAATTTTGTTTGAAGAATCATTTTTTGGCTCTTAATTTCTATGAACAGTTTTCAAGCATATGGATCAGCACATCTTTTTATTCCATTCACAATCTGATGTTTAAGTCGAATTGAATGCATTTTAAAACTTGACCCCCCCCTCCCCAGATAGATGACCTTAGATCAGGGGTGGGCAAACTACGGCCTGCGGGCCACATGCGTCACCTGGTGTGAATTTGTGTGGCCCGCCTATAAGTTTAAAAATGTCGTATTTCAATATATATTATCATACAGATTTTACATATAGATAAAAAATACGTAATGTGATAGCTTCCAGTTAATAATTGACATATATATATGTTTCTTAAAAATAAAATAATATTGCCTTGATACATGTATATATTTGTCTTTTTAAGAATAAAGTAAAATTCAATTTGTAAATGTGTGAATATTTTCAAATCAAGAAACTAATTTTTAAAAAATTGTTTATAAAAACCTGAAATCACAAATAGTAAACTTTGAACTGAAATGCTTTTTAATAAAAATGAAATCTTTGTTGACAAATTAGTCTGGTAACAATAGCAAAAAAATGTCATTAATGTTTGCTTAATTAGTTGGCTTTTTTCTTTTATTTAAAATTGGGAGAAACAAATAAATAAATGCTTTTGGGATATTTGTAGAAAATGTATTTTTTCTTTCGTTAAAGGTACTAATTAATACATATATAATTTACCAAAGAGAAAATTCACATATAAAAGCATTTTTGTTAAAAATTTTATCAATTTATAACAAATGGAAGATTTTTAACTTCTATTAAAGAAATATCTTGCTTATGGTCTATAAAAATCTCAACATTTCCCAAGTGCCTTTTGAAATAAAATTGTACAAAATACTTGGGGAAAATGTATTGTTTTTATTCTTGTACTTATTTTGCTATTTCCTTCCATTCAATCCAGTACATCAACGTCATCAAATATGAATAGAAAACCTATTTAAAATGTATAGGTATGCTAGATTTTAGCATTTAAGAATCGGACAACTTGTTAATAATAATACACAAATAGACAACGCAGGTTAGCAATTATTTGTAACTTTTATTTTTAAAAAAAATTATCCCCTTTTTCAAAAAATACAATTAAGTAATTAAATAGAGTGCTAAATAGCTAAATGATTTTTTTTATCCAACTTCTCTCATCTGTTTCTAAAAGATTTTCCTTTTCTGTTTCAAGATAAATTAATTATGCATCACCTGTTGAAACTTTTTTAAAAAATTTATTTTATAATTACCAAACTCAGGTGTTCTTGTAAACAACTTCAAAATAACTAAATGAATAATAAATTTAGTTGATTTGAAAAACTAATAATGCTAAGATTAAAAAATTATTTTCAACTTTAAAAATGATGAAATATATATGAACATCAATTATTATTTTTATTCTCAATTATTTTCTTTATTCTTTACGCTAGTTTTGTAAATGCTGTAATAATAAAAGCTATTATTCAGTGAGTAGAAACTATCACCCTAACTTGTTTTCATTATATGTGTAAAATAAATAATTGTTTAAATTAAGATCCTGGAACTTTTTGCTCAATCAACTCTGTTTTTGTCTAAATCTCGTGGTCTTGATTAAAATCATTGCCTTGTCAGTATACTATTTGTTTCACTAGTGTTTGGATTTGGCTGTTAATTTACAAATTTTGAAATCTGTTCTTAAAAATGACTACAGTTAAAAACGTAAAATTGACACTGAATGTCGTGTTTTTAACAATGAATGGACATGGAAGTATTTTTTCACAAATGTTGAAATCAAAGCAGTGTGCTTAATATGCCATGAGAGCATTGCTGTTTTCAAGAAGTACAATTTGGAGAGGCATTTGCAAAGTAAACACAATATGTTTGCAAGTACTTTATCAAAAAATGAAAAGCAGCAAAAGGCAAATGATTTATTTAAAAGTTTAAACCAGCAACAAAATGTTTTTGTTAAACAAAGTGACATACAAGCTGGTGCAATGAAAGCTAATTTTGTACTTGTGTATAATATTGCCAAACATAACAAATCATTTTCTGAAGGTGAATTTTTAAAGGAATGCATACTTGCCATTGTTGACATTGTCTGCCCAGAAGTTAAAACAAAAATTGAAGCAATATTTTTGCCAAGAAGAACTATAGTATGTATAGATGTAATTTCAGAGAATTTGTTAAAACAGTTAGTTAAGGTTAGCAAATCATTTGATTGGTACTCTTTGGCACTGGATGAGAGTAATGATATTAAAGATACTGCACAACTGCTTGTATTCATCAGAGGAATTGATCATAATTTTGCAATTACTGAAGAGTTTCTTTCACTTGAAAAATTGATAGATACAACAACTGGTAAAGATTTGTATGAATGCCTTGAAAATTGTCTGAATAAAGCTGGATTACCATTGAATAAATTGGTAAGCATAACAACCGATGGTGCACCTTCATTAACAGGAAAAGCAGTTGGACTCATAAAGCTTCTTGGTGAAAAAGTGAAAGAAGGGCATCCACATCATTCTTTACTATCATTGCATTGTATAATTCACCAAGAAAACTTATGCAAATCTTTATTGGACTTTAAACATGATTGTCCAATAGTGCATGCTAATAAACATCATCAGAGCAAGAGAACTAAATCACAGACAGTTCAGGAATTTCTTGGATGAAATAGATTGTGATTATTTAAATGTGTTATATCTTAATAATGTATGTTGATTAAGCCTTGGCAATGTTCTGAAAATGGTATGTAATCTGAGACAAGAAATTTTAGTTTTCTTTCAAATGAAAGACATTAATTGTGAATCTGTCACTAACATGAAAAACAATGAATGAATATGTGATTTTGCATTTGCAGTTGACATTTTCAATAAATTAAATGAATTGAACATTAAATTACAAGGCAAAAATGTTTTTGCACATGAATTATTTGTGGAAATTAAATCTTTCCAAGTGAAATTACAACTTTTGGCCAAACACCTCCATGAGCAAAATTTTGTGCATTTTCCAATATTGCAAACACAGACTATCAATCAAGTTTGTTCAAAGAAATATGGTAAGCAATTGTCTGTTTTAAGAGAAGAGTTTTCAAGGCATCTTGCCGATTTTAAATCACTGGAAAATTAATTTACTTTGTTATGTTATCCATTTACCAGTAATGTAGAAACAGTATTGGGTGATTTGCAGTTTGAATTGACAGATCTTTAATCAGATAATACACTGAAGGAAATTTTTATGAATATGACATTCACTGATTTTTGTGCATCGCTCAATTCACAAAAATTTTGTAAATTTGAAAACCTTTGCCCAAAAAATGTTTGAACTGTTTGCTTCAACATATATTTGTGAACAGACATTTTCTTGTATGAATATAAACAAATCAAAGAATAGGTCTGTTTTGTCAGATTCAAATTTATATGCAATTTTACAAATAGGTACTAGTAGTCTTAATCCTGATTATGACAATTTAGAGCAGAATTGTAGACAATTGCATAAATCTCATTAATAAGAAAATAAAATATTTTTTGTTATATATTTTTGTGATATATATAAACAAATTTAATAAATTTGGATGAAAATTATGTTTTCAAATAATACTTTTATTTATGTTACTTGCGGACCGCTAAAAGTGTTACGAAAAACATTGTGGCCCTCAGCGAAAAATGTTTGTCCACCCCTGCCTTAGGTAAATAAATGTGTTAACCATCCAATAACTGTCAGTAAATGGATTGGTGGGGTCATATGAGTCATGCCTCAGTGATTATATAATATATATATAGCTACAATGTGATGTCACCTTTGCTACTGGTACAAGATGTAGTTTATCCCTACATATGCCAATTTTTAAAGTAGTTTGTACTTTTTATCTTAAAATTTTTATTTATAAATATATGTTTGTATGTTGTTGAATTTTCCAGAAATTAATTCTTTTTTTCTCCTTTTTAATAGGTGTATGCTCACTATACAATTGTTAAAACATTCTTTGAGTTTGTGCAAAATCAAGAAATGGATGTAAATGTGCAAAGAGTTCTTCTTCGATTATGCAATTTATATGCTCTTTGTGGCATTAAAGAGAATTCTGGAGATTTCTTAAAAGTAATTATAATTTTGGTCCAATAATATTTGTATATTGAATTCTTTATTATTAATTTTCACAATTTTAAATTAATATTTTAGTTCATAATTTGTTACTGCTCTGAAAGGCAAAAGTAACAAATTACAGGAATAAAAAATATATATTCTTCTCAAAAAGAAAAAATACTCTCAAATATCTTTTCTTTTTTTTTTTAATTTTGAGAAAGAATTACATAGTCAAAGTATGAAGACTTTTATTTTTTAATTCAGTGGTTCTTAATTTTTGCTATCATGCAGCAATCCAAAATAAATGTTTATATACTATGGTAATGTTCGACTTAATAATTATGATATGCCAATTGATTGCAATATTTTTTTTTCCAATTTTCTGTTTCTAAACGAAAATATGGCTCATCATAATTTTTTTATTTAGATATGTTCTAGAAGTATTTTATTGAGTAGTTTGAATGTCAGTTAAAATCGAATCCAAATTCCTTTCATATCTTTTGAGAAAAATAGTTCAACAGAAATAATATGACTAAAGAAAACACCAATATAAATCAACACTATTAATACACTCTTCTCTGCACTTCACATAATGCAAATATAATGTTTTATTAATCTAAACTTCCAAAAATAACTGACAGTTTCAACCACCCAACAGTCTTGTTTCCAGATTTTTGTAATCTTAAAAATGGAAGGGCTGTGGGTTTTAATAAAGTATTGGGGGAGAAGTTTTAAAATATGGTGACAGTATAGCTTCCAAAATATTGGAACATTTTAGGAATATAAGGACTTGTGAAGTTAAGTCATTAATCTTAAAAATTCTTTTATTGTTCCGTTTTTAAAAATAAAAGGGATAGAGAAAATTGCAGTTATTATTATGGAATATCATCACTATGCCCTGTAGCAAAGAGAAATTAAGGATTTTGTGGGGTAGGTTATTTCCAGTCATAAATTAATGTTTATCAGATGCAAGAAAAGTATCGGGACAAAGATATTTAATTCAAATAATCAAGCACATCTATGGCTTTGTTTGAATTAGTTAGTTCACTATCACAGTTTGTATGGCATAGTTTCTGCATAATGGAATGAGAAGTAATGTTCCTCCTACAGTTTGAAAACCTGAGGCATTTGAAATGAAAACTGGTGGTAAAGAAGGATGTCTATTTGCTCCAACTTTGTTTTTAATTTTTATGACCAAATGGTTTTTGGATTCATTTGTGGGCAGCTTAATCAAACAGGAAGCAAGATGCAATACAGGTTATTAGTGAATTTTTAAATTTTATTCAATTTAAATGACAACAAGAACTTCATCTTCTTGGATTTATTTACAGAATACTGATGATTATGCTATTTTTGCCAGTTCAAAAGCTAATCTGTGGAAAATTTTTAATGTTTGAGTGCAATATATAAAGATGTTAGTTTATCAGCCTTTGATAAAAGAAAAAATTCTCAGCAACTTTTAACTCCATTCATTATGAATTTGAGAATATGAACCAATTTAAATAACTTACTTTTTTTTTTTTTAATGTGTCAGAGCATCGGCCAGGAAGCGAACCCCGGGACAACTGCTTGTAAGGCAGCTGTGCTAACCACTCGGCCACCAACGCTTGACTAACTTACTATTTTTGTAATAGAAAGGAGGTCTTAGATGTTGAAATCCAATACTGACTACTATTAACAAGCTAAAAGGAGAGTATTTTATCACAGGGAAATATCTACTGCAGTTAACATATTTGTATGTAGAATTGTTATTTATTGTATAGAATTAAGACTTGAACAGTGTGTTAATACATTATAAAGGCAATAGAAAAGCTTTATTTAAGAATGTTTCAGTAAATTTTTAAAAAGATAATGACAAGTTCATAATTCACCTTTATTGGATTGGATATGTAAAATGATGCAAAAATTTCTAAATTTTTATGATAAACTTGAGCACGGTTATCACGAATGAGAGGTTGATCCCATTTATCTCAAAGATTTTCTAAAGATGTGCAATATTAATTGCTTCTAAAACTGATATGTATGTATATGCTTAAATGCACATACATATATAGGTGTAAACTTAATGAGAAAAAGTAATAAGTTTAATAAATTAAAGAAAATCAAAAGACTTATTCTGTTTAAATAGTAAGTAAAAGATTTATAATTTTTAAGATTAATGAAAGATTATTTTCTAAAAGTAATAACAGTCTAATTAATGAGAGTAGAATACATCGTTAATGAAATAAAGCAATTAAAGGAATTCGAGTTTGGATTTTCTTCATAAGATAAATGATATACTAAAAAATAACTCACTAATTAAAGTCAGAAAGGTAATGATGTAAATTTTTATATGGAGCATTGAAATGAAGACTCACCTAAGCAGATGGATAGGAGTACGAGCCAATCAACTTCAGGTATTGAAACAATTAATGTCTCAGTATGAATTTGATTCTTGGAGCTTCACTTGTGCACATGAACATAAGTTGGAGAAGAACATCTCCCTTGGTACAGGGACTTCAGATGTGGAGAGTTGGCCTCTGAATGTGGAAACAGCCAACTAGGATTCTTACAGGTCATTTTGATCTACATTATTATTTATGTATGACTTTGGGCATTATTATATAAAATAATTGTATATATGTAAATAGTTGAGACGCTATTAATTATCATTCATTGAATTATCTAAATATTAACTGTTTAGTGGTGATTTACACTTCTGGGGAGTGCATTCTTAAATCCGTGAGACATAGCAAAAACAGAGGTAGAACTTTCCATATAGTAGTGATACCCAGTGCAAGCCAGAGTAACCAATGAATGCAAGAAGGTTTGTGCATAAAATTCTTCTCTAGTGCCTACTCATCCAATTTCTTCAGATTAATTTATAGCTTGAGGCTTTCATCAGTAAGGAACTTTGGATT
Source organism: Epiperipatus broadwayi (assembly GCA_028023455.1). NCBI lineage: Eukaryota > Metazoa > Onychophora > Udeonychophora > Euonychophora > Peripatidae > Epiperipatus > Epiperipatus broadwayi. Next base: position 5,301,755 of record JAQFVV010000047.1, read on the forward strand.
TGAGAGAATTGCACCTGGATCTTAGGATCTAATGCAACCCTGTAACAGCCATCTTTTATCTATTTACTTAACTATAAAGCTATGAGTCCAAAATGAAAACACAATAATGTTTTCAATCTAAGCTCATTCACTTCTAAGGTCATATAGATCTGAATCCAGTTCTGCATCTGTATTGAGTTCAGATTTATATGACTATACAAATTAATGAGCTTGGATTGAAAACATTATTGCATTTTCATTTTCGACTTGTAACTTTATAATTAACTAAATAGGTGAAAAGTGTTTGCTATAGGGTTGCATTAGATCCTAATATCGAAGTGTAATGCTTTCAAATTCAAAGTTCCTCACTGATGAAAGCCACTCAGAATATTGGGTGAGTAGGCACTAGGTAGGAATTTTATATGCAAACCTTCTTGAATCCATTGATTACTCTACTCTGGCTTATATTACTATATGGAGAGTTTTGTCTCTAAGCATAGGAAATGATGATCATGTGATGTTTAGTGTTGATTACTTCTATTGAGAAGATAATAGCAAAGAGTAAAATATGTTGAAAAACTAAAGATAGACATGGTGTTTGAAGTATTTTGGAAAGAAAAGTTTTCTCCAGATGAAGTTTAAAAGATAGCATTACAAAATATTAAATAAACAGGAAAATAGACCAGCATATTCTATATATGTAGACATCCTTGTGGTTTACAGATTAGTTTGTATAATCATTGTAACTTGTTTCTAAAGTTTGTCTCAAGATTTGTGATGATAGTATTTTAGTAGTAATTATATGTCAAATTATTTCCATCATCTAATATTAAATATTGAATATCTTTAAACAAAAGCATTATTTAAACTTTCTGAAAACATTCATTTGTTAGTAACATATTATTATCGTCTCTAGATTGACTTTTATTTTCTCCTTGAAACTTGAATCACTATATTCATTTATGATTAGCTATATATATGTATTTAATGGATTTTATTATCTTAAAATAAATAATTACTATTCATAAAAAGTTATAATTGTTTTTCTACAAATCTCTGTACTAGACAATTAATAAATATCTTATAGAATTATACAAATACTATAAATTAATATAATTATTCAATTTAATGTAATAATGTATCGTTCTAATTATTTACTGAGTGCACTGGCAATATGTAATTAGAAAGAGATAGGTTTTAACCCTTTTATACACCTTAAACATTTGTATAATAGCCAAACGTTGTAGTTTTTAACTATAGAGGGACCTCTCAAAAACTAGATCATTTGGCTATTATACAAATGTTTAAGGACATGTGGAAAAGGGTTAAAGCCTTTCTCTTTCTAATTAATATAATAATAAAAACAATTTAATTTTATAACATTTTCCCTATGACCACAGATAACCTTCACATTTAATCAAAAATGGCTTTTTTCTTTACATTGTATAAATAACTATTTCAGTATTTTATGTGCACTTATATTTTAAATTTTTAAATATTTACATTTTATTATTCATTCATATACAGGAAAGATTAAACAATTGTAACTATTTTTCAGCTTTAAATCCAAACGTTCTTTATCCCATTTACCTGTCTCTGTGCTTCTAATATGGCCGGCCTGGGTAGTTACAATTGTTTAATCTTTTCTGTATAGTGGACCTTACCTATTTATTGAAATACAAACAAATAAGGAAAGAAATATAAAACTATTGAGTTTATTTATTATTATTCTATTTTTATTTAAAACTCAATTTGGCACTTGTCTTTAACTAACGTCTTTGTGCAGCATGTCCTGAACACACTTGTGTCAGTTTTGTTCACCTCATTAATTTTTTTTTATAACTTCTCTTACTAGTTTCTGCTACTGGTATCATCAGTGAGATGCTAAGATATTCATGCATTAGATTAAAAATACCAGGACAAGCCCAGCGCTTTATCTAATGTATAACTATTAAGTAGAAAATCTGAAATTTTCAGACATCCATATGTCTTCCAATCCAGCTATCTAACTTAATAGCCATATGGGACTGAACTAAGTTCAGATACACCATATATTAATAGCTTTAGAAATATAAAATCACCAAAGCCTTAATAGCAAAAAATAAAATTACAAAAAAATCAAGTCTGGTATTGGGATATTCTCAAAGCTTATTAAGAACTTATTTTGTGAGCTCTATATATAACATTTGTAAATACAAGCTTATTAAATTAGGTCATGTGACATCTGACTTGATTTTTTTTGTGATGAGAATTTAAAACTCTCTATAGATGACTTGTTCTAATTTAAATGAAGAACTTACATAGAACTGATAGGTCTGTTGTTTCTAATATTTTTTTTTCCCCAATTTTTTTAAAATTTCAATATTATTATGCATTTTTCCAATCACCTGATATATCCTTATTGTTTAAACATTTGGTGTCTAGTTTTACTAAAATTTTCTCAACTTTAATATGAATAATAATTTCATTATTTCCCAATACTTTTCTGTTCTTCATATATTTAATTGCATATCTCACTATTCCATTTAACATACTTGGAAAGTTACAAGATGTAGTAATTGTATGGGATATTTGGCTTTTTTTTTTAATTATTATTGTAATGTTCTTTGTAAAAAAAATTCCACACATCGTTTTTAATAATAGCATTATTTTTTTTGTTATTGCTGAAACAATCTTCTTTTTGATACCAAGATGTTATTTTATACTTCTGAGAACTTTTTTCTGTAATTTTCTTTACCATTTCATAATTATATTTAATTATGTCATCTTTAATTCTTTTCTACACTGTTTAGAGAATTTCTGATTTATAATTCTTCTAAGTAAATATTTTTTAATATATTTCTTCTTTTTTTCTACTGATGATTTGCTGCTTTTTTTTGTATCAGCTGTCTGTGTAGCAATTCTTAATAGGTTTCAGTCATCTTCATATTAATCTCATTCAAGTCTGAACTACTTTCAGATTCTGCTAATGTTTTAGAACGGTTTGTAATTTCTAATTTAATTTCACCAAAATGCTTCTAAAATTAAAGATATCAATTGTTAATATTATTTTTCGTAATAATTTTCATCTGTCTAGTTTTACATTAACGTTTATCTTACATTTCACTAATCGATAATGATTTTCTATGTTGGATCTATTAAAAACATTACAGTCTTGAAATATATTTTTTTCTTAATCAAAATATAATCCATTTCTTCTGTACCTTCATTTAGATACTTCCACGTCTTTCTGTTTAGCATTTCTCAAAAAAATAAAAATCATAATATATAAAAATTTTCTTTTTCTGTGAACACTTCAAGTACGTGACTTCTCTCAAGTCTATCACCATAACCAAACCACAGCAGTTTAATCCTTCAGTTGTTCTCCAATTCTAGCATTAAAGTATCTCATAACAATTTAAAAACATTTTGTCTGATCAAAAGCTTTTTGTAAATCCATACTTACATTGAGAATTTGTTGAAGCATAAACTTTAATTATCTGCATGTGGTAACTTTTATTAAGTTAAATAACTAATATTTTTAATTTGTTTGATATACTATCAATCTCCACAATGTTGTTCTTCCACTTTTTATCTATAATGAATCCCATGCTATTTGTGTTTTTAATATTTGTGCCTTTGTAGTAAAATACATGTTTATTTTTAAATCAGTTGTCTATTCACTTTTTTCTTTTTACTTCACAAAGTCCAACAATAATGTTTAGTTTAATATCAATATTGGATAATTCTTGTTCCAATTCATGCAATCTTCATTCACTTGAAAGTGATCTATCGTTGTGGGGAATTAAATAGAAGGTGATAAAAAAATGGCAGTCTGAATCTGACATCAGAGAATTCTTAATGCCTTCTATCTTTAGTGCTAACCATGGCTTTGACTGGTGACATTACAGCTTTCAAGAAGTGAAGGACATAATTTAGTTTTAATTGTTTATGATTGTAGACATAAAAGAGAATCAGTACATCTTATGCATCTGTTTATAAATAAAATCAACCAATATTTCAATAAAGAACTATCGGGCAACTGAGAAGACTGATATTTTCTTAATTTCAAAGTCGGAAATGAAAAGCCAGTGAATCTTGCCATGCAGGCTGACTTACGTTGATGAACAACCCATCCCTTCATATGAATAATCACATAGTAATAACAGGTGCAATGATAACAATATGTGGAGTGGACATTAGAATTTGCACTGCTCGGTTTCCTTGAGGTCCTGAAAGAAAATCAGTTCCCTTTCAATTAACAGCAAATATCTTTTTGCAGCTAATATTTTTGATATGCAATAAAAATTATTTTACATTTAACCATTTTTAAATAAAATATTGTACTTTTTAGGAAGGTGAGTCTTTCACTTAATCATAAGGAGGGGGGGGGGTGCTTTAATGTGAATATTTTTGGAATGACAAACATTTAGAACTTTAAAAAAATACATATGTATATATGTGAAGCATATTGTTGATGATGAAGTATGTAAGCAGTTGTAAATAAATAAATAAATAAAATATTTTCATTTTTAACTATAAGTATATTTATTTTGAATATTATGATTATATATTTTATGTACAATTAATAAAATTGAATCTTTAATTTTTTATTTGGGTTCATTATTTATGAATTTTAAAAATGTTTAAAATATATATTTCTTAAGTTATGAAAAAATCAACGTTTCCATTGAATTATTGAGTATGTCATTATTTGGAAATGGTGTATATTGTAAATAAATATATTTGTTTATGTTTAGCTACTGAGATAGGATCAGTGCGATGATGATGATTATGCCTTCATTGTTAAACAAGATTAAAATGGCAGAAATATTTAAAGATTGTACTGAATTTATTTACTTTTTTTTTAATATGTGCGTACAAATCATATAATTTTTTTTTTATGTGTATGTATAAATCATTTAATTCTCTAATTTTTTATGGTGAAACAAAACATCTTTGTATTCCAGTTCCATTGATTTAAGCTTACATAGATGGCACTAGAGTAGGAAGTTGCTAATGCTCTATTTATATCATTTGTAATTAAAACATTCCAATTTTATGTATTTAACAAAGAATGGTGAGTTCATTTAATATATCTATAAAATCATGTTTATTATAATAGTAAAAAAATAGGGCCAAGTTTTTAAAAGAAGTTATTGCTTATCAAAAAACAATTCTTAGAAATCCTTGGTAGACAACAATTCAATTTATAAAAGTAAATAGTCAAATTGAGAGTTATTTGAGAAATTTTCTCCTATCAGTGTAGAAGGGGCAATGAGTTAAAGCTTATAATCTACAAAGTCTTATGATATCAGAAGAATAAGTTACAGTAACAGAGTAGATATTGAGAAATACAACACTGATAAACCTGAAAACAGTTGTTAATCAAGTCTATTACTTGGGATATTCTGCATCGCTATTAAGTGACATTCAAATATACCTGCACAGTGAGAAGGTGATTGGTTCTTTTTCAATATGTGGGTAATGTTGTCTCTCAATCAATGTTTGTGTTATATGATGACATAATTTAGCTAATTATCAGAAAAATTTTGAGGCATTAGCATATCTGGATCATGTCACACTATGTTTCATACTTTATAGGTTTTCATACTTCGTAGGTCATTTTTCATTGCCATCACTAAATATTGCAAATCAATTGAAAACATTCTTGTAATTCATTTCTTTACTGCCATACCCAATTTAAATTATTTCAATAGTTTAGTCTGACTTAAAACGAAATTTAATACCAGCATGTTCTCCCATCATGAGTTAAGGAATAAGTTACTCTAACCCATTTCATGTTGCAATTTATGATTCAGATACATTAGCATCTTAAAATGTTGGGTGAATAGCTAAACTGTGTCACTACATAATACAAATATTGATTCAAAAATGGTGCTGCAGGTAGCTTAGAGAGAGAACCAGTCACCTATTCCTTGGGATGCACTGTGTATCTGTCTTAATAATTACTTATCGAAACAATAACAAGTCTGCTTTTTCTGAATTATTCCCATCTACAAATTATAGTAGTGTCTTTAAACTATAGGGAACATATCTATGTAAAATCAAACTGATTTTTATATTATTCTAACAAAGCAAAAGTCTACCATAATGAAATCGAAGACTACTATAAAAAGACCATTTTACAAATTGACTCCTATAATTACTTATATTGCAATAAAGTATACCGAATCTTAGCACCATTATTTAGATTGGTATCTTCAAGAATAACATCCAATTATTTACTTTTGTACTATTTTATAAATTGATTACTTAAAACAAGGATCTTAATTTTGAACATATATTATAAAGTAATGAATCTGGAAATTAAAAAAATACTGTGACCATTTATATATGTATACATTATAAACTTTTATCTTTTACATTGGAAGAGTTTTTATTGTTTAAAGAAAAATAAAAATTAATCTTCTGTCTATTTTCAAATTTTTGTCTTGTTGAATAGTTCAAAAAATATTTTGCTAATTGTAAACAAGAATACACAATGTCCCATTGAAAAAGTGACTTCCTAAGTTGTTTAAAGTGCCATCTGTAAATCAACATATGTTACATAGCAACATAGTTTAGCTATTGTTACTAAAAATTTTAAATCAGTAGCACATCTGGATCACAAATTATGACATGGAATATGACAATTTTATATCTCAACCGATCATCTTCATTACTCTCCCTACCATCATGAAATCTTACAAATCAAATTGAAAATGCTCTTACACAATTTGAATCATTTCAAATATTCAGTAGCAGTTTTTCTCACTTTAAATATAATGTAAGCTCATTTTTCTGTTATCGATTAAGGTATGAGACATACTGTCACATTTCATGCCATAACCTGTGACTCAAACACATTAGCTCTTGAAAATTTTTGTGATGAATAGCTAAATTACATTGCTTCATAACACATGCATTGATTCAGTAAATGGCTGTGCAGGAAGCTAGGAGAGAAAACTGATCACCTTTTCACTGGGACATACTATGTATCTTTAATTTTTCTGATATTTTTAATTTTAAAAAATCACTTTAAATATATTTTGTTTTGTGATTTAGAAAAAATGCTTTAAAAGCAAAATTTTTTTTTTTTTTGATTCAAAAAAAATAATTTATATCAACTGTAGCAATAAAAATCGCATGATTTTTTTTTTTCTAAAGATGCATTAAAAAGCAATCAAATATACAGTGAGTTTAGTGAACTTTGAATTAAAAATTTTGGAATTTCTCATAACTAACTCAGGGTATTCCCTGCTCATGAAAACATTAACCACCATTTTGCACATCCAAACATGTCATGTATGATTTTTTTTACTTTTTTTTTTAGGATGGTTATTTGAATTCATCAGATATTGATGCAGTTAATAGGGATATTTATCGTTTGCTAAAAGAATTACGCCCAGATGCTGTGGCACTTGTAGATGCATTTGATTTCCACGATGGTACTCTTGGTCCATTGGGTCGTTACGATGGAAGAATTTATGAAGAAATGTACAAATGGGCCAAAATGTCTCCTTTAAATGAAAAAGATGTGAGTGTATTTGATTCATTCATTTGGTTTATAAAAAGGCATACAGAATATTTATTAGTAAATGACTTTATTTTTTAAAGATATTCTGGTTATTGACCAGACTTCTTATTAGTAAATTATCCTAAAAAAAAAAAATTAAACTTTTTTTTTCTTTCTTTTTTGTGACTTGCGTGTCAAATGTTTTTATAATTACAGCAAAAATAGTGTAATATTTCTCCACACTGAACTAATATAGCTAACAATGATACTAACATGTTTATAGAAAGATTTAATTCAAAGCAAGGGTGGTTTATGGCAAAGGGTATCTTATCTTAATTTTGGAGAAGGGAAATTGTGAGATTAAAGAATGTCCATCACATATTTATTTTTAGTCAGTTTATTAATGTTTTTGAAATATTTCACATATAGTGACTGACTTTTACATTTATTTATATAAGAAAACATTAATATAACACCACTGTATATGTTAGGAAAACTTATTATAATTTGGCAGTTAAATAAAATTTACAGTTTTTTAATCGTAGTCTAATTAAGAATTCATCAATCAATATTTAGATTTTAAGTACTTCATATTTGAAAAAAGCGATTTCAAAAAATACATTGAAAATAGTAAAAGCACATTTTTAGAACAAATTGTCTTATTAAAGATTAGATATTTTCATTGACTAAATTCTGGAATGTGTCATCATTGTGGTATGATCTTAAAATTACAGCTGTTTTACACTTATAATTTTCAATTCCAAAGCATTGAATATTTTACAGGTTCACTGAATCGATGTACCACACATCTCTACAAATTGTGACAACATAGTTGAATGAAAAACAACTGATGTTAACATGACGAAACTGTTAAGTGCGTGAAATCTGGGATTAAAATTTGTAACACCACTTGTCACATGATCGGTTAGACATTGTCATTTGAAAAACTAGAGTCTTCTTGAGCACCATGTTGTGCAATATTCTTATTAGAAGAAAATGAGGATCACATGATTATGTGGTATAGTGATTACCATATCCATATATCTGAATTTGGTTATACTTTGAATTTTATTCAATACCCATTAACTTTGAATTTATTTTTTCAGGTAGTCAGTCCATAGCCAAGATAAAAAAAAAAACATTCAGTTATTGATCAGAAAATGGCATTTAGTTATCATTATCTAGATGATAAAAGTCTTGGTTAGGAAGAAAACTGTTAATGCTGATGGAAAAACAAAAATATAATGCAGTCTTCACAGAGGCAAAACTTTCCGTACAGTAGCGCAACTCAGTGCAAGCCAGAGTAATCAATGAATGCAAGAAGTTTTGTGCATAAAATCCCTATTTAGTGCCTACTCATCCAATATCCCCAAACTAGTTTCTAGCTTGTGGCTTTCATCAGTGAGGAGCCTTGGATCTGAGAGCGCTGCACCTAGATCTCCTAAGATCATTGATTACTCTAGATTGCACTCAGTGGTGCTACTATTTGGAGAGTTTTGCCTTGGTGAATAATAGATTGTGTAATCATAAAGAATGATGGTCATGTAATATTTGATGGTTTAATAATGCAGTCCTTATTGATAAGAGTCATGTGTAGTCCTGTGAGCACTGAGCCAATGAGTAGCCTTTCAACTTCGGTAGATCCTAGCTTTAAACAAATTGGGTGTAATTGAGAATATTTATTTGAAGAATTGTAAAAGAAATTTGACTACTTATATAGAAAACTCGCATTGAAGAAATGTCTTTTAGAAGAGTAAGATTGTATGAATCATTTGGGTTTTGGTGCAGGTTTGAATATTTATAAGCAACTTTATGCAAATTCATTTAACATTGTACAAGATTCTTGTATTTCCTAGAGGCCTATTATGTGTGATTGATTGACTCACATTCTGATATTTAAATCATATTTTACATGTCATAAGTACAAAATGATTGCATTTAGATAGTAAACAAATTGTTTTTATTTTTACAAATTTTTATTTAATTTACGCTATTTTTGTTTTTGTTTATCTGTCTAGATAAAATCTTGTAACTTAATTTTCACCCTTCCATGTTTCTGGTCTAGTTGAAATTTTGCATATATATGTGTTCCTGTTGACAATAGATTTTTTTTTAGAATTTGAAAATAATTTTGAGCAAAAAATTAGTAAAAAATTTAAATTCTTAATTTTATATGGGATGTGATGCACTGTTACTTCTCCTTATACGGAGTCAGGAATATCTCAGCAACTATGCCCAGAGAAACCTGTTAGCCACTTTACCTTCCCTTTCCATTCTCCACTCTTAAGTTTTCCCATAATCTGCTCCATCCCATTTCCACAACATAATCTTTGTCAACTCCATGACCTTCATATCTAAATCTCCCTTAGCTTTTTCCAAACCTAGTATAAAAACCAATAACTCACTTTCTGTATAATTACTTTGTTCATATTTAATCTTCCATAACTTCATTATTTGTATCCTTTCTGCTTCCAAGCATTTACATTGAAGTAACAGATGCCTAATACTTTCTATGCCTTCCTTATACAACTTGCTGACTAAATCACCCATATTTTTCCATTTATGTGTATATTCTCTTGTTGCTAAAGATCCCGTTTGAGCCTTAAACAATAAACTACTTTTCTTATTATTATCATAAATTAACTCACACTCAATGTTCCGTTTACTTCTATATATATTTAAACTCATTTTACTCTCCTCCATACTAGTTCTCCATCTCTCTAACTCCCTATTCTGCATTAATGCATCTATTCTTCTATCCCACTCCTTACCACTATAACACTCAACAATCCTCCTAACACAATCATCCCACCTTTTGTACAAGTATACTGACATAAATTTTTTATCAAAATCTTCTGTATACCCCATTACCTTTCTCACCCATCTTGTTGCCTGCCCTTTACTTGTAACCCAATTAAATACTATTTTGATTATTCTTTTATTATCCATAAACTGCAATATAGCGAACATTTTCAATTTGCTTTTTGCATCCCTCATATAAAAACTTGACCATCCCATTTCTCCCTGAATTGCCTCTTTTGCTATCCACACCTCTGCATCTAATGCATGTCTTCCTTCTTCCCTTTGTACTTTTTCTAAGTAATCTAATATCTCTTTACTAACACATAATGCATCATTGCCATATGTTAACCCTGCTACTGCCATTCCCACACAATTCTAGCTACATCATATTTATTATATGAAAACACTATTAATTTCTTTATCAATCCCTTTCTTTTCTTTGCTTCATTTATCAATTTTATCTCCCATTCATCTAAGCAATTTTTCTGATTACTCAACATGATTCCCAAATAACTATATCTATTCACCACACTTAACTTTATATCCCCCAATAAGAAATCTTTGTCTTCTCTTTCCCCAGTATTCACCATCATTATATTTGATTTTTCTTCACTAAATTTAATCCCATATCTTTACCCACTCAGCATAACTTCCATATCTTCTCTTCTTTCTGCACACAAAAAGACATCATCCACAAAAAAAAAAAGACCCGACAATGTATATACTATTTTCCACCTATTAATGGTATCTCTATCCATCCTCCTAGTCTTTCTATTGCTCTCTCCATTTCACTCAAATACAACAAAAACAAAATAGGTGACATAGAGCATCCTTGCCTTAGTTCCACCCCATTTTTAACTTTAACTGATTCTATATCCCCTAATTGATATGTATGGTAATTATTTTCATATAATTTCTCAATAACATTCACTAAAGCTTCATCCATTCTCAGATTTGCTAAACTTATCCATAATCTATTTCTATTCACTCTATCATATGCCTTCTCTATATCTATAAAACTCATATAAAACTGTCTACCTGAATTCCTACTCATATCCATAAGTTGTGTAACTACAAATAAATTATCTCCTATATGCCTATCTGACCTAAAACCTCCTTGCATTTCTCCCACTACATTATTTTCTTCCATCCATTTTGTAACTCTTCCAGCCACTATGTATGAAAAAACTTTATATAAAACTGATGTTACCACTATCGGTCTATAATTATTTAACTTTCTGTGATCCTTACCTTATCCTTTAAATAATAATCTAACTCTCGTATTACTCCAACTACCCAGAAAAACTCTCTTCTGTACCATCTTATTAAAACATGATAATAACTTTACTTTTGCCCTACATCCTAAATTCATTACCATCTCTGCTGCCCATCCATCTAAACCTCTTGCTTTACCACTTCTCAATTTCTTCCCTGCCTCATTCAGTTCATTTTCTGTAAACCTAATATTCCCATTACTATATGCTTTCATATTTTCTATCCCTCTGTCCTTCACATCTAACATCTTTTTTATGTCCATTACATAACTATTCAATATTCTTTCTAATTCTTTTCTAGAGCTACACTCTATTCCCTCCTCATCCAGTAATACTATCTCTCCCTCCCCTAAATTTCTCCTTTTAATGTAATTCCAAAATTTTTTATTCCCATCTCTTCCACTTTTATTAATATCATCCAATAATTTACTATTTAGTTTCATTCTCTCTCTATAATTATCTATTTTAGCTAACTTCTTTTTTTTTTAAGTACTTTTCCCATTTAGCATTAATATCTTTTTCACTTTCTTTGTTCTTAATAGCACACTTATATTCTCTGCATGCTTTTTTCCTCTCTTTTATACTTTTACTAACTCATTTTTTTATTACTTTCTTCTGAATATTCTCACTTAAAACCCTATTTGCCACTTTTTCTATTTCCTCACACCAGTCCTCATACTCATTTTCAACCAACTCTTCCATGGTTTCTTCCAACTTGTACTTCACTCTCCATCCACATGTTTCATTATTGTTTCTACTTTTATTTCTATTCTCCATCACATTATTAACCATTTCAATTACAAAGAAATTATGATCACTATGACATACTCTCTCTTCATTATCAAACATTTTAATTTCCCGTACTTTATTCATTCCCTCTTTCTCTACCAATACATAATCTATTGTGTGAGATATATTATTTCTAGACCATGTATATTGTCCCTCATAAATATTTGATAAGTTTCCAATGCTCAAATTTACTCTCTGTCAAAATTTCTTCAAAAGCTGTCCATTTGTATTATCTACATCATCAATTTCTTCAATATGCCCATTCATATCTCCTATGACCATTATTCTCTTACCCTTTTCTTTAAAACTCTGTATATCCTTAACTAGGCACTCATATATGCTATTGTTCTACTCCATTATAGTTTGACTATCTCCAGTAGCTATATAAACTATAGCCACCATCCATTCTTGTCTTCCCAACCTTATTTCAAACCACAAATGTTCTTGGCATCTAACAGTATTTAAATATTTTTTTGATATAAGACTTATACCACCACCTTTTTTTTTTCTTTTCTATTTATACCCTACCATAACCAAATCTTCCAAAACAGGTTCTTCTTCTTCTCTTAGATGTGTTTCCACTACTGCTAATACCTCAAGCTCTTCATTTTCAATTGCTTTGTTTAATTCCTGCCACTTTTCTGGTCTCCTACCACTTTGCATATTCAAATACCCAATTTTAACAATTTTTCTTTCCTAACTACTCTTTTATAAATTTTTTTGATTCTCTCTTCTTCATTATGTTTATAAATAGCTTGCTTACCATTAATTTTGCAGACCCATTCCCTCTCCACATCTACATTTATATCTAAATCAACTGCCCTTTGTTTATTCCTTACATCCCATCCATTCTTCTTTTTAATAACACTGCAATTTAAAATCCCACCCCCCTTTACAAGTTTCCCCAACTACATTCTTTATAAGTCAGACTCCCTAAAACTTTACTTCCTTGTTTCCCTAAGTGCAACCCATCTTTACTATATAACTCCCTCTTCCCAATAAAAAAATCCCACACATCAACGTAACATCATTTCTTTCACACAATTTTTTCAATCTCTCATTTATAGAACATGCCCTATCAAACATATACCTTTTATCAAATCTTGGTAATAATCCAACTATTCCTACTCTTCGTTTAACCATGTTCAAATTCCTAATCACTTCTATGTATTCCTCCATTACTCTCTCTGATGATCCTGATAAATTATTAGTCCCTACCATAACATATACATCTCTATTCCCTTGCGTCTTTACTTTATCTGTAACATCCCTAATCCTAGCTCCCAGTAAACATACTCTTACATACCTGTTTCTATTTTCCCTTGCAATTATATCTCCACATTCTTTTATAAATGAATCGCCTATCAATACTGTTTCATAGTCTAGTTTGGTCTTTCTGTGTTCAATTATTATTTATTCTTAAAACTCAGCGATCCAAATGATTTTGTCAATAAAGAATCAATTATGCAGCATTTATTGATTTGCTCATGTTGAAATTGTAATTGCTTTAAAACAATAATAAACAGCCACTCATAAACAAATACAGCCATTTCCAGAAAAGAGAAGGGAGAGAGAAAAAAAAAAAGTTTTCTAGAAATGAGTTTTAAAATGGCTGTTAACTAATCTTGCTCTGAATTCATCCTCATATCGAATATGCTAGTGCATTTTTGTTTACCTGATTGTTTATGACATTGTCTTTTAATTTCTTCAGTAGAAAACTTTTCTTTCTGAAATACTTCAACACCTTGTCTATTACATTCTCTGTCGTATCTTTCTAATGGAAACAATAGACATTGCAATTCTTTAGAATAATCTTTATAATTTAGACAAGGTCTATCTCTCTCATGGAAAACATACTATCTTTTTAGGAGGTCTTACATTGTTTATTTGTTTACATTAAATGACAGTGTGATTTTACATTAATGGATTCTATAGTATCCCATCCAACGAGTTGAAAGACATTTTGATTGATTTTTTGATCTTGCCATTATATATTTTTGTTGTTGTTGTATTTTTTGGCTTTAATATATATATATATATTATAAAAATATACGCTATGAAACAAAAAGCAGTTTGAAATATATCTCGCTGATCTCTGATAATTTTGATAAAAAAAATGTAATTTATTTGAATGCCAATAGAAAATAACCATTTTGTGCAATTCATTCACGATATGGTAAAAAAACGGCATAAGTTACTGTGAAGGTCTCTAACTACTGTCACACTATGGCTTGTATAACTTTATAATGTATTAGATTGTAGATTTAATTTAAAAATTGCTTCCATGGAGAAAATAATACCATATAACAGTATAGGCTGTTACGGATCATCTTCATGTCATGATGGGAAACAGTGGCATGACTTTTTAAAACTATGAATTTGATTGAAAAAATAGTTTTTTATATTTATATGAGGCAAAAATATGACACTGTGAAAAAATGTTGGCAGCATAGGAAAAGCAATTACTTAATATTTGATGGCCAGCTAGAATAAACAAAAATATACTTGATTTTACAATTTTTATGGGCCAAAATGTCAATATATAAATGCTTTGACATTTTTACGAAGAAAAAAGAAATTACAAAAACTTATAAAATATTATAAATACCAAAATTATATATATACAAAAAAAGATGTAATTATTTGAGAAAACATTGTTATTATATGCCAACTATGTCAACTGAATATTTGCGATGTTTAAGATTATATGCAGCTATGTCTTGGCTCATTTCTGTCGAAGTATCACTAATGACTTCTGTTATTATTCCATACATTTTTTGCTTGATACTGTGGTCTCACATGTATCTTTTTAAAGATTAATTTTGCATCAGATTATATTGAATCAAGTATGATCTTTTAGTTAAAGTTAATCTGAATAATACAAATAAAAGATGTGGTTTATTCTTTTGGTGGTTTAATTTTGTTATATTCTAAATGATTGGTAGGAATAATATTATTATTCAATATTCTGAATTATGAAGCTTGAATGATAAGTGTTCTGTGATTGCTCTTAGAAACTCGTAGACTACTATTGCTATTTTATGATATAGAACATTTGAAAGGCATTATAGAATTGACAACTGTACTATCATTTATCAACATTTGACTTTTCTTTAGTGCTTTAGCAAATCATCATTTTTTTTTAAACTTTTCCTTTTCAAGTATTTCTTAACTTTTTTTTTTTTTCATTTAATCTTTTTAAAACTGTCTTCACATTTTTCTGTAGCTCACTTTTTTATTTATCTATAATTCTTAAAATATTTTTTTTTACCTTATTCTAAATATGCTTTTAATTTGATGCCATCTTCTTCCTTTTTCCATTCATTCTAACCTGTCCTTTATTATTTCTCTTGATCAATTCATTTTTTATTACTTTTTCTCACTTATCTTTTCATTTTCACATATTACAAATTTTCAGTCTGATTTTATTTCTTTTCTGTACTCCAGTTCTTTTTTCTTTCTCCTGCCATTTTTCAACCTTTTCTATTTAATTTCCTTTACTATTTTTTTTGTTTCTCTCCCACCACTCCCACCCCTCAACTTTTTAGTATTATTGTTCATTTTCTCACATAAATTTCACTCCATCTATTTTATTAACTTTTTCTAGGTCCCATCCCATTGTGTGTGATTTTGTTGCTATCTTTCTTTTTTTAAATCATTCTTCTTCCTCAATTTTATTTATTTATTTCATTTTTTTCCTTTCATTTATTCATTTTTTCCCCATCTTTTGTGATCTTCTGCAATCTAATTATTTTCATTCCCATTCCTTTTTTTTTTTTTTCAAACTCATTATTTTATCTTTATTCTTCTAATTCTTTTTCAATATTTTATTCTTTCTGCTGCCCTCTTTTTATCTTTTTCTATTAATTCTGAATTCCTTTTGATGAATATATACATAAGCAAATATGAAGAAAGATTTTATAGGATTGTGGTTAGTGCATCACCACAATCTAATGTTTGAACCCATTTGAAAATATTTAGCTGGGATTTTTCAGAAAAATTTAAGGTTTTTTTTTTTCAGATAACTGGGTCACAGCCACGCTTGTTAACCATATAATTACTGCTTTCATATACACTTTAATGCAAATTTTTTTTATAAAACTTTTTTATTTTCCTGACAGTTTTGATTGTCCAGCAGTCCTCATCAGAGCTTTCTGAACCTTCCTTTGCTTTTTTTTTTTTTTTTTTTTGAGTTATTTTAAAAAGCAAAGGAAGGTTCAGAAAGCTCTGATAAAAATCTGCTGGACAGTCAAAACTGTCAGGAAAATGAAGAAGTTTTATAAAAAAAAATTGCATTAAAGTGTATATGAAAGAAGTTATTATAAGCAATATATATGAATATATGAAGAAATGCTAAGAAAGTAAAGGAGAAGAATAAGAGTATATACATATAATTACTGGTTGATAAATGAATATCTAGCTATTAGTTAGAAGAGCTGAATGATTTAGTTATTCTTCTTTCTCTCTTGAGGGATCTAGAAAGATCTTTGACATGCAATGACAACTTTTTTGAAATTTATTTGTAAATGCATAATATCTCTAAATTATTTTTTTCTCATTTCAGGTTCAACCAGCTTTCTTTAAATATATCAAGCCAATGATGGAAACAGCAAAATCAAAATTGTAATCAGGAACATTTAAACGAATGACAGAAATGGCAAAATCAAAGCCATCATCAAGAGTATTAACAAAGGCAGCTTAGACTAAAAATGAAGATTTTATATGTATATACATTTTTTTTTGTTCAAGACATTTTAATAGCAAATTGTAACAAATTCTATATCACTGTACATTGTTTTTGTTTTCTCCAACTCACTTTTTCCCATTATAATTAACCAATAATAAAAATTGAATTTGTATAAAATAAGGAATATTTGTACATTACAATTATATTTTGTTCTATAAAGATTCTTTCATAAAAGATATTAAAATTCAAGATTTTAATATTTGTAAGAAGTTATTGTTAATGCAAACATATCACCATTATTGACCATTATTTATTTGCTGCACAACAAAGATCTCGTTAGATTTAATGTAGTTTCTCCAATCTCTAAACTATCTTTTTCACAATACATCAGCCAATTTCCTTATCTCACTCATCCATTTCATATGCAAACATTTATAATCCTCTTTATTATTAACATAGTTCTTTTCAAGAATCATATGTCCAAATTTGTCATTACAAAGGATCGTCAAAGGATAAGCAAATATTTATAGTTTGAGGAAGAGGTAAACAGTAATAGCTTATACATTATTTAAAAACAATTCACTTAAGCAGCCTTTCAGAAAAATTAATGTTCATGATATGTTTAGTGCTTAGTAATAAGTAAAGAGTTTTCATAAGGTTAAATCTTATTCTTTTGGAAAAGATATCCATAGAAATGGCTAAAAGATATTGTCCATCATGTTTTTAGAATATTTATTTTGATCAGGGGTATCAAATTGGTAGGTTGTGACAAGTATTTTTATGGCCCATAACTAATTATAATATAATAGTTTTATTAATAATGCAGTTACACAGATTAAATATTTGAATTGGTTTTTGGTAAATAAGATGATTTCAACTAATATTAATCCATGATATATATTTTTGTAGACGCAAAGATTTATAGTATAAAAATTTATTTGAAGGATTTATTTTGTATTTATTGAAACTATTATCTCATTAATAATGCACTTACAATGGCAAAAATATTATTTGTGTTTCAGTACATATAGTGAGACTAACTAATACTAATTTGCAGTGTGCATTTTTGCAGCCCACAATAACTTGTAGGAAAAAATTTATTTGAAAGATTTACTAAAGAGTGCCTTTTTTCTGTTGTGTTCATGTGTTTGATCTAAGTACATTGATTGTGGCCTGTTTTTATTATTTGATATAGAAAATGTTTCGGCAAAAATTATGTATCAAAAGTTTAATTATTTAAATTTATAATCAACATTATTTTTATTCTGTAAATGTTATTTTCAAAGTCAGCAAAGAAGGAAAAATTGGATGAAGAGGGGAGAAAATTTCAAGAAAAATGATAATAAGAAATACTTCTGTATATTTCCTCTTGATTATTTATTAATAGTTTTTCTTTAATTAAATCAATATAATAAATTGTTTTTATGTTTTAATTTTGTTAATAATTTGTTTTTAAAATAAATATTTAAAAAAAAAACAAATTTGAAAAGTAAAACCAGTGACAAATAGAGATTATATATTGTGAATATCCATAAATTTAATTTGTTAGAAAAATGACCCTGTGGCTAAAATGAGTTTGATATTTCTGGTTTAAATGCATTACAAAGTAAATAATGTTTTAATGAGAATGGAATTAGCTTTGGGATTATGAAAATGCACAGTATCTGTTGTACTGTTGCCATAGCAACATATGAAGTGTTTTTAAATATTTATCTAATTGATTAGTGTTAGTGAGAAAATGGTAAAACTACTAAAATAGATCTTCATTTTGGATTAATAGGCTTCTATTTAAGCTAAGAGATTTCATGGCTTTTAACATTAAATTTAAGAATGTGATTTTTATGTGTTTTATTTGGAAAATTGGTTGATATGGAATAGAGACTTAGATAGTTAGGAAAAGGGTGGGAATGTGATTCAAGATGCAAAGTTAGAGAATAAAGTTTGAAGCAAAAAAAATTAATCTGAACATGAGCTTAAGGGAGAATTATGAAAGATATACTCAACTGTGAAAAAATGATGTTCTCTCCAATCTACCTAGTTTTCAAGATTCATCAT
The DNA here is from genome assembly GCA_028023455.1 of Epiperipatus broadwayi. Lineage (NCBI taxonomy): Eukaryota > Metazoa > Onychophora > Udeonychophora > Euonychophora > Peripatidae > Epiperipatus > Epiperipatus broadwayi. The sequence goes on from JAQFVV010000047.1 coordinate 5,320,839, forward strand.
GGCAAAGAGAGCATTGAAGATGATCATAAACATGTCAAACACACTGTCACATTTCATGTTGTAATTCATGATCTGACATATTAGTGCTAATATTTTTTGTAGCAAATATCTAAACTATAGTGTTGCAGGCTTCTTGGTAAGTGAACTAATCATCTTTTCACTAGGACATGCTATGCATTAATTTATGTGTATGTGTGTGCATTGAATTGTATTTTTTTCATGGGTTTTTAATTTTATAAAAATGAAAATTAAGAGACCCATGTAAGCAGAGATAACTTTAACTTTTGATGTTGCCAAGTAAACTCAATTACTATTAATTGACAATCCTCCTGAGGCTAAATAAGTTTTTTACATTAACTTGTAAGAAATTAATTTCCTCTTTATACATTTTTTTGATGAATAGAAATTAAGTTCATGTAGTAGACACATTGATATTATGTTAAATCATTTAACAAGTACACATTATATTAGTCAAATAACATAGCAGTCTAGAAAAAAAGTGGAATTTCTGCCTATTAATTAAGACTCCTTTCACAGAAATAGCACACATATATTACTTGCCTATTAATGCTAATCTTTTAGACAAATTAGAATGGGAGTTATTTCAATAAGATTGAAATGGGACTTTTCACAAGGTAAAATTCTCTCTCTGGGAATTTACATCCATTCTTGGCTTATTATGAAAGTATATTAAATATTCTCTCTTACCAAATTTTGTCTTTTTTGTGAACCAACTTCTCTGGAACTCTTTCAGATTCCATAGTCTCTGCCTTCTTTGCTGCTGCTTTCGGTGGACAGGCTCTTCGTGGCATTTTGTAATCACTCTCTTAAGATGCTCCCCTTGTATTTGGCTACTTTTATTGCTTCATCTGGTTTTACTACTATGACAACAATCTTTTAGTACCTTTTTTGGTTTGGCTGCTATGCTACTATTATTTTTGCTCTATGGCTACTTTCTCAATCTTAGTTGTTGTCTATGTTTAAGTTGCTTTCTCAGCTTTGGTTATTGTCTCTGCATTGACTGGTCTTTAATGTCTTTTGCGTATAATTAGATCAGAGCTGGATTTAATCTGTGAGAGAGGATTGGTTACTATAATAATCATATATTTATCAATTTGTCTTATAATTTTTGAGGCAGCCATCTTTTACATAATATATATAATACTCTGTGACCCCTGTTTCTCATCCATAAACGTTTTTGTAGTGATTCACCCAATGGTGGGGGAAGGTAGTCATGGAGTGTTGCACCAAAAGCATACTTATTGTCTTTATACTCCAATTGTCATTTGTCTATTACTAATGTGAGCTTTTAATTCCTTGTACTAATATATCTGGTCAATTCTGTTATTGCTTCTCACTTAGTCTTAATCAGACATGGCTTTTATTATCATTCATATTCGGTTTATGAGTCCATTTCTATTGCTGAATCTGCTTTTCTAAATTGGCAAGATCAATGGAAGCACATCCCAGCAAAAGTCCCTGAAAGTCATTCTTTTCTGTCATTGTATGGATCTCACTGATTTTTTTCTTCAGTCTGTGGTTTTGATACTCAAATTGCCATCTGACAAGAACTTGGGCCTAGGATGTTTGTTATTGCAGCCATGTTTTTCTTGATTAATTGACATCTTGGGTATTTTTTCATGCAACATAGATGTAAATTATGATACCTGTCTAATTTTTCAATTTCTTTTCAAAATTCCATTGCTTTTGTCATCACTGCCTTCTCTGATGAATTTGTACCCTAGAATATTTAGGGTTTTGGGTTGAAAACATGCTTCTATTTTTTATTATAAAGCGTGACAGCTCTGCATGGTTTGATGCCTTAGAGCATTCAGACTCTGAATCCAATTCTGGATTTTCCATCTCTTGAACTTCTTATGAACTCTTGAGCAATAAAGTCTTTTGATTATTATTTTATTTGATAGATATTGTCTGTGCATGTAAGCTTTTACATATGATTGGTTCAAACATACTAATATATGTGGTCAATTTTAGCTCTGGCTTGATTATGTATCTAAATGATGAGGGAGAATATCAAATGGTCTAAGTATACAGTCCACATCTCTAATCAGTTTATATCAAATTTCTTCAGTACACCTATTACAGCCATTTTATACTTTTTAACTTTTATTTATGATGCTAAAAGTTGAATGGTAGGCAATCTTTTCTGAAACAAATTTTACTTCATCACCCGTTGAATTCAGTTCAGTGAGAGACAAACGAAAAATACAACAGTATATTTGTTTACAAGTAAAATAGAAATTCATATAACATTACAATACTAGCCAAAACGTACAATTTTACTAAAATTCCTCCACAACTATGGTTTTATCTATTAACAAATAGACATTTTCAAGTGAAATAACTAAACATGCAACGTATATATAGAAAACAAAATAGCCTTCCCATCATTCTCTTCAAAACCAGCTCCCTTTAACATCGAAGGATGTCTTTATGAAATTGATGGCCTCAGATTCAAAAAATTTTATTATCAAAGTTTTTTTTTACTCTTCTTTTCAATTCATTTTTTTCATAAAAGATAACCTCAGCTTTGTCAAAAAATATTTTATGACCTGTATTCAGTTAATGAATCACAAAGCTGAGTTTTGATATCTATTGTTAACTCTACTCTTATGAACTTTAATTCTCTCATTAAAAGTTAATTTATTCTGACCAATATAAATTTTATGACAACTGCAAGGAATCTTATAAACTATCCCAGAAATAGATTTACAATCAACTGTTTTGAACTATTTAGTAATGAATTTAAATTCAGGCTCTCTTCCAAGCCACTTTCATACTATCGAATAAAAAGTTCCTAAGAGTAAAGTTAAAAATAGATATCATAACTCAGCTTTGTACATTCATGACCTGAATACAGGTAATAAAATATTTGACAATACAGAAGTTATTTTTTATGTAAAAAATGAATTAGAAAGAAGAGTAAAAGGAACTTTGCTGATAAATTTTTTTTAATCTGATACCATTAATGTCATGAAGACATCCTTTAATGTAAAGGAAATTGTTTTTTGAAGTGAATGATAGGAAATCTATTTTGTTTTGTATATATATGTTGTATATTTAGTTAAATTTTGCTTGAAAAGGTCTATTTGTTAATAGATGAAATCATAGTTGTAGAGTTAATTTGAGTAAAATTTTGTTGTTGTTTTTTTTGCTAATATTGTAATGATATATGAATTTCTATTTTATATATATTTACTAATATAGCATTAAGCAGTATTTAATTCTTATTTTTTTTACAAAAATGACAGAATTTGATAAGACTTTAAATAAAGTTAATAAACATGTGTCTTTATAGTGAAGTATACATTGCATTAGTCAAATATACACAAAAATCTTTATAGTGAATTTCACAATCAAATACGTATTGTAGCCTAAGAGAGAAATTGAGGTATTTCTTTAAAATTAGACTTCATAAGTCTAGCACAAACATTATCTTTGTCGGAAAAGATAAAGTAAATAGGCTTCACACTTAATTTATAAACAGACAATAAGCAGTTTTAGCACAAAAAAGAATATTGGTCTTCACTAACCAATATGATTTAAGAAGGACTATTCACTGTGCTCAGAGAATATCATTCAGGAAATTATAAGCTAGCCTGATTTGTCATGGAATTTTACGACAAAGTGTACATTTGAGGAATAAGAAGTTATGATAAAGAAGTTGAAGATTTGAAACAATAGTATAATTTGGAAAAGATTGAATATAGATAACCTAATAGATATCTAATAAATGATTACGCTTAAGTGTTTTATATATGACATAAAAAAAGTTACAGAGGAAAACAACTATCTTATAGTTGCTAAACACTAGAATAAATAATTTTAATACTGTGAAAAACAAACCACTATCGACTGACAAATGGTCATGTTAATCATTGGTCATAGGGCTTTATTGTCCAATTTTTCAACTGCCTAATGGGATAAAACACCAAAAGCCAACAAATTCACATCAAAATGAAGTATAATTATGATCCTGAGTTAATTATGTCAAATTCCACTACTAATTATAAATTGGAATGATCCACTTCCCGTAATATTTATTGTGTTAATTGTAATTATGGTAAATAATATTCCATATTTTATATATTTCCATGCAATTTTCTAATCAATTCAATGCTTCCAGTTTCAATTGTGCAATAGTTTTTTGAGCAATAAAATACATAAATATAATTTGGTAATATAATCACTGAATTCTCAAGTCCACATTTTAAGTGACTAAACAAAATAAAAGTTAAATACATAAAAAATGATTTAGCATAAGTATATCAAAAAATATAGATAAAGAAATGTAATAATTATTCATTGAAATACATAATAAAGTATAACTTGATCATTAATCTGTATAAGGTTTTGAATGAAAAACTGAAAGCAGAACTTTTGTTTCTAAATAAACTTGACAAAATTTGTGGATTAATAGAACAAATTAGTTTAAGAACTATCAGTAATAACTGATAATTACTTAACAATACTACTGCTAATATATTTCTCTAGTTATAATATGGAAATACCTCATTTGTGTGCATCATGAAAATATTTAACATAAATAGCTCCCAGATGGAGATGAAATAATATTTACTAAATATATATATAAAAGTTTACATTTATACCAGACGTTGATTAGAAATGTAAAAGGTACAGTGGAACTATGGACTGCTATATTATGTTCCAAGCCTCCTTCACATGCAATGTATATTTTGTTGGTAAGTCTAGAATCATAATACAATAAGTATTGTACTGTAAGTGCACAGTAAAGTACTTTTCAACATGATGCTTCATGTGTATATATATATATAAATAAATTAAGATTATAATATAAACAAATTTTTTAAGAAATAATATTAATAAATTGAAAATCACATTTACATATATATTTATAAATCAATTATTTTATATAGCGCGATGTTTATAAACTGTAATAGTTAATGCTGTTTAACTATTACATATATATTTATAATAATGTTTGTGTATTCAAATCATTCACAATTTTGTTTTATCACAATTAAATACCTGTTTTAGACATTTTTTCTTCAATAATTTTTTAAAATTCTAATAAAAACATGGCAGTTTCATTATTGGTAGATGCAGCTTCGTCGATTATTTTTTAATATTTTTAAGACTAACATTTTCGGGCTATAAAGCCATCTCCTATTTGCAGTGAATCCCACTTGAAATTGTGTGATTGAAAGTCTTCTAAATTCATCATAGAGACTCAAGCCTTTCTGATGCAGTACAAGACCATCAACTGGATACAATTCATACCACTTAACAGTAGATTTAAGGTTTTTTCGATTTTAACCAAAAATGTATCTCTAAGATTAGTTACAATATTAGCTATTTCAGGGCACAAGTTACAGTGGCATGATTCTGCATTTTATAATTTCTCTGATTGATGTATTATTCTTTTGAAACATATGACCAATTTTTTACTTTTTCTTATTAAATCAATATTTTTTTCTCATTTAATGAAATTGCTTTACACTTTATTTTGCATTTAGTGCTCATTATATTATAATATATTTTACTAAATATACAATAATACTATATACAGTATAAAACATTTGGAAAAACAATACAAAGAAAATATTCTATACACATCCTTTATAATTATGGGGCTTAACTGCATTTAAATCTTAAAGAAAACATTTACATTTGAGAACATTACATTTACAAGAAAAAATAGCTGCCATCATAACTAGATTAATAAAATTTAGTAAGTTTGTATAAGTTTCAATGTTTTTATTTTGTTTACATTTTTTTTTTTGTTTATTTATTTATTTTAGCATATAATTGAAGTTATATAACGCCAAACATCACATGATCATTTCTTATGCTTGCTCATAACTAGTCAGGATATTGGATGATTAGGCACTAGATGGGTATTTTATGCACAAGCCTGTCATCTATTGATTACTCTGACTTGCACAGAGTGGCATTACAGTATGGAGAGTTTTGCCTGTTTTAATGAAGTTATATAGCTTGATACAGTGCAGTTCACAGCTTTACTATACTTCCTTTTGTTTCTAAATAAACTCAAAACAAAAAATCTATTGCTACTAGAACACATTAGTTTGAATTCAGACTGTCAGTAATAACTGATAGTTACTTAATGCAGAACTGTTGACATTTCTTTTAATTATTACATGGAAATATCTACTCATTTCTTTGCTTGCATTATAAAGCACAATATATATAATAATTAAATACATGTTTAAAAAATTATTATCTTTCAAAAGGAAAATTTATTCACAAACCATAATCATTTACAAAAAAAAAGGGACATTTACATATCAATCTCAATGGAGACCAGTTAACAAAATCGGAGGTTAGGCTTGTATATATAGAAAAAACAATTAATTTCATATCAATTACATTAAAACATTAGTTATCACCAGAAATTGAAGACATATAACTTCCCATTCCAGAAATCATAGTTGTGGCCCATTTACATTAATCTGATCATGTATATCACATATATGATGGTATTACACATATAAGTTTGTTTAATTTACGAACATTAGACAATGATTAAAAACCATATTTGGCCATTTAGTCTTAATGACAATTATTAGATTTTTTTAAAAATAAAAAATCATTTTATAAAAAGTAAAAACACCACATGATCACCATTCCATATGCTTACACATGCTGTTAATAAGAGTACCAAACTCTCCATACAGTAGTACCACTAAGTGCAAGCCTTCGTAATCAATGGATTCAGGAAGATTTGTGCATAAAATCCTCATCCAATATCCCAAACTAGTTTCTAACTTGTGACTTCTAGCTTTATAGTTATCAAATTGGTAAAAGGTGTCTGCTGGAGGATTGCATTATATCCTGAGATCTATGTGTAGTGCTCTCAAATCCAAGGCTCCTCTCTGATGAAAGCAGAAGCTAGAAACCAGTCTGGTGATAATGATTTTATGACAAACCTTTCTGCATTCATTGATTATGAAGGCTTGCACTTGGTGGCACGACAGTATGAAGAGTTTGGTAGTCTTATAAAAAAAGTAAATTGATATTTATTTGATTGTGATAAATTTCACCACTTTAATTATCCCTGAAAATATTAGATCTTTTAATAGAATATTGTAAACAAAATCAAAACCTCTCTTTTTACATTTATAGAAAAAATATTTTTAAAGTAAAACTAAATAAAAGAAAGTTATTGTATTTCTGAACTATAAAGGGGGGGGGTCATAAAGATGTTGATTCAAATTAAAACAAACCATGTGGATAAATGATGTGTCTGACCCCATGCTTTGTCCAAAATGTATCTATAACTTGTATTTCTATTGATATGAATTTGAGACCAAAAAAAGAATAAGATACCAAATATATATATATGCAAATGATGAATTGAGAATTAACAGCATTTATGTATTTTGTATATCTTGTAGCTTGGAAAATCATTGTCGAAAGGTCCCAAGAATAGATCGATTTATGTTATTCTTGATCCTTTGTTCAACATAGAGTGCTATTAGGCCATAGTCTGAAATTTAGTGGATTTTTCGACTTGATTACATATACATTAATCTATGTAATTTTATGTTTCCACATACATTGATGAGAATGTTAATAATTTATTTAATAATAAAATTATAAAAAAATTTTTGAAAACGGCTGTTGAAAATCGTAATGTTTAGTATGTTTTTTGTAAAAAAGTTTTTGTATTATGATTAATCTAATATATAGTTTAAAATTAAGATACAGCTTTACTTTTTATTTTTTAATTTCTCTTGTATGACGTAATAGCTTCAAATTTTGTACTGAAATGTTGTTGAATATAAACTGTATAAAATAAAGATGAACTATTTAGACTAGTGCTTATATGAGTGTGCTTCCTTAGTTACTAGCAGTGAGGATAAATGTATTACAATCATATATTTTATCTTCACTAAGACATCAGAAATCATCTGTCCAATCTAAATTAATGTGAGACCTTTGGTCTCTTGCTAACAATATCTAGGCATTACCTTTACTTTAGCAGTCATCATTTACTCCATTGTTTTATCAGCCCAAATTTCAAAAAATATTTTAACGAAAGCTCTCTTTCTCTCTCTATTAATATATTACATAATAACCCAAGTTTATCTATACCAAGATTCTTTAATCTGTTGTCAAGACAATTTCTATAAATAAAAGCTAAATTCCCAAACTTCACTCTAGTCTAGGATTTTAATATAAACAAGAATGTAATAGAGTGAAATTTTTTTTAATTCATAAAAATTCAAATAAATCCCCCTAAACAAGCAACTGTAACCCGTTTTGAAAGTCAATTATTAAATAGTCATTTTGAAAACTTTTAAAGCCCACTTCTCTTCATTATTATTTCCAAAATAAATCTGATTTTGCATAAAGAGAGATGATTCACAAATGTTTATATATATATAAATACCAGAATATTATATATATAGTTTTAAGTTAGATGTAATGAGAGGGGATTTGAACCCAAGCTCCCTTTAGTCATCCACTCCATTTTATACAACTAACACACATGATCACAAACATGAGATCATTTTTTTTTGCATGTATGTGCTCGTGTGTTGGTTGTATAAGGTGGAGTGGGTGATTAAAGGGAGCTTGAAAGTCTGGGTTCAAATCTCTCTCATTATATGCATATATATATATATATTGATTAATTGTTTCTATGGATTGTTGTTATTGACAATTCCTGAGGTAAAACAAGATTTACTCGTAAACCTATAATAGCTCTTTTGTTGGGGACTTTTGTTAAAGTAAAATGAGTCCTCTTTTACTTCAAACCCAAGTTCTTATATGGATTTAAACCCAGAAAGCTATTTTTATAGGTGTGAGAATGTGAAAGAATAGCATCTTTCTTGACATTCCGCAAATAATATTTTTTAATTTCTCCAGATTTGTATATGTTGAATTGTTTCTATGGATTGTTATATTTAATGGATATTATCTCCTCATTTTTATTAATTACATATATATATTATGTGTCTTTTGTTTCTTAAATATTTATAGGAACCTTTATCCTTTGGCCGTGGCAGCTTTTAATTTTTTAATAATACTGATATTAAAATTTATAAATAAAGATTAGCATGTTGTGGAGGATTAGCTAATTTTAAAAAAGTTATGAATTCTTTGATCTTCTATAATTTTTATTGAGTCCTCAAATATTCTTTGGACCTAGAGCCCATCAAAACTAAAATCTATCAGTGCATGCTACATAAATACAATGTTGAATATAGCAATGAATCATGCTGCTCATATACATAAATATAAAGCCAAGTATCCTTTGTATATATATATACTAATCTTTCTCCAAATTAATACTTTCAATTGAAAATCGTTGTAAAACAAAAGACTATTTATAATATAAATTCAACAGAGCATAAAATTAATGTATTAATATTAAAAAAAGAAAGAAATAGAAAATAAATAAAGCTTTAAAATTCTAATAATTTCCTTTCAAAAATATAATTAACCTGGAAATTTAAATATAATGGCTGTTTAATATTTAAAGTCATTTTTAAATTATGAATTCATAAGAATCAACAGTGTTAATTTGATATAATCACTCTCTTAAAAAACAACAGATAATGATATACCAATGGGGTTTCTTAATCTCTATATGCTTTTAAAATTATGATAAATATAAAACAAAATGTGTCATAATGAAAACGTAATCGGATCTTTCTCCAATCTGCCTGCAATATTATTTTTAAATTAACACATGTATTACTTACTGACTCAGTTTAGCTACTTATCACTAATCAAAAACATTTAAAAGTAGCTAGTATGTTTGGATAACAAGATACCATTATCAACCCTCTTTAATGCTCTCGTTATCACCATGAAATTTTGTAAACCACTTGAAAACATTCTTGTGACTCATGGTAAACTGCCACACACAGTTTCAAACATTTCAGTAGCAATTTTTTTCAAAAAAATTTAATGTTAGCATGTTATACCATAGTCATCATCATCAACCATTATCAATCCACTGCAGGATGAAGGTCTCTCAGAGTTCAATCCATCTTCTCTGATCTTCAGCTACTCTTCTCCACATCACCCCTGCACACTTTATTTCATCCATCCATCTCACGTGGTTGCTTTCTGGGTCTTTTACAATCTATTGGAATCCGGTTTAAGATTTCAATTATCCATCTATTATCACCTCTTCTAGGAATATGTTCAGCCCAACTTCATTTCAATCTCTTAAGTTTCTCAATGAGGTCAATAACACGGGTTCATTCTCTTACCCATATATTGTGTTTTCGATCTCTTATATATATATATATACCATAGTAAAGTACAAGAATTTCATAACTCGTGATTCAAAAACATTATTGCCTTAAATTTTTTGTGGTAAATAGCTAAATTGCTTTGTGACATAACACATGCACTGCTTCAGGGATGGCATTTTTACATTGGGACACATTAAATACAATCCACTTTATATAATTGATGTATCCCACGATTTCTTGCTTTAATTAAATCCCTATTCAGATTTACATTACTCAAGTAGAAAATATTTTTTAAACAAATAAAAATATATACTACAATAGAGAGCATGAGACAAAGAATACTACATGTTGAATTGACTCATACAAAGTACTTTTTTTTTTATGAATGTCAAATTTTTCATACATTGTATATTTCAGAACATGTTTATTGCAAGTCTGTTTATGAAAGCAGAAGATTGCTTGTATTTATATATTAAAAAAATAACTTTATAACATACACAGTAGGCCCAGTGAAAATTTGACTGGTTTTATTACGGAGCTGACGACTGTGCAATCTATGAAATAATGCATATATTATGTTGATAACATAGTTTAGCTATTCTCTACAAAAATTTTATGGTGCTATGTGCCTGAATCATGAGTTATGATAAGAAATGGGACACTTATTTTGTACCTTCATAGATCATCTTCAATTATGTTTAACAAATACGAATTCTGCAAACCACTTGAAAATTTTCTGTCATTCATAGCTTCATTATCATATGCAGTTTCTCATCATCATCATCAACCATTATCAATCAAGAAGTACTAGTGACTTAATAGTTTTGTTATAAATATCTAAACTATATCACTACATAACACATGCAATAATTTATAGATGGCGCTACAGGAAGCTTGGAGAACAAATCACATCTTTTTATTGGGCATACTGTGAACAGTCCACTTATATAACTAAATCATCTGCAATTTCTTATTTAAATCAAATTTCTATTTAGGTTTACATTAGCTATTAAATATGGTGTTGAAATATAAAAATACTTTTGAAACGAATGAAAATAATACTACAATATACCACAACAAAAATCACGAGCTAAAAAATAACCATAAGATGACTTAATAAAGTGCAAAAAATTGATGCATATCAAATTTGTGTATTTATTTAAATATATTTATTGTGAGTCTAGATTTATAAAAAAAAAAAGGCTACCACACCCAATGTCTTCCAGCAAAAGCATGATTGGCTTTCTTTTTTCAAGCTGCCTGTAGCGCCCTCTTTGAGGGTGTATATTTTTGTAGTGATACAGTTTAGCAATTCACAAAATTTTTAAAGTGCTAGCAAGTCTGGATCATGAATTATGATATAAAATATGACTGTAATTTTATATCACTATAAATCATCTTCAATACCCTCCCTGCCATCTTAAAATCTTACAAACCATTTGAAAACATTTTTGTAAATTCTCAGTGTTACTGTGATACACAGTCTGAGTCATTTTAACTGTTTCAATAGTAGTTTTATCCAATTTAAAACAAAATTTAATATTAGTGTATCAATCTATGGTGGGTTAGGGTATAAAATAGTCATATTTCATATTGTTCACAATTCAGATATTTTATCATCTTAAAAGTTTTGTGACAAATAGCTAAAGTATGTTACTATGCAATACATGTGTTGTTTAGAGAGGGCATTAAAAGCAGTTTGGAGAGAGAACTATTACTAGATCACAGTATGTACCTCAAAAACAAATTCCATATATGTTACTCCAGTTTTTCCACCTATTGTAAAATTGAAGAATCAATAAGTAATAGTGCTTTTGAAATTCCTATCTTGGGTTATCAATCCTCAGATTAGTTTCTATCTTACAGGTTTTGTCACTGAGTGACACTATATAGGAATTTACTGCACTAGCATACATCATTACTTAATATTACAATAGACAGCAGAACTGGTTTAGGTTACATAGAATTTGCTCCTGAAAAGTGATTTTTCTTTTGGTTTATGAAATACATCACAGCTAAATGATACCATTATTAGCATGAGAAAAATGTATCTAGACCAACCACCATAAAATACTCATTGATTTTAAACTAACATTATCAACATTAACATAGAAAATGTGCAAAAGAAATAAAATTGTTACTTAAAAAATGAAAAGTGTGTACTCTGCAAAGTTAATAATTTATCTTACCAGTATTATAAATACTGATCGCATATTTTTCTGACACAAAGTAAACAAAAAACTAATAACAATATCAAATTGGTTTTCACATTAGGAACAGCAATACACTCTAGAGTCATCAATATATAAGTATAAATAATCAACAAACCCCAGGTGACAGTGTTATGCAGATTATCAAATTAGTTCCTGGATATTAATCTTTATCTGTAATGTCCACTAGCTTTATCTGTAATGTCCACTAGCATCACTATATCTTATGAATAACCAATGACCATCAGATAATAATCAGATTATCAAGCTATTTCCTAGACATTGACTTTTATAAGTAAGGCAGTACTGGGTTGACAATATCTCTGTGAATAATCAATGAACTCCAGCTGTTAGTGCTAGACAGATCATCAAGTTAATTCCTGGTCATTGACTTCTGTTAGTAAGAGGCTCTAAGTTGACTTCATGAATAATCAATGAACACCAAATGATAGCACTAATGCAATATCAAACTAGTTTTTGACTATTGACCTGTATCAAAACAGGCAAAACTCTCTATATGCATTCACACTCATTGCAAACTGGATTAATCAATGGATTCCAGAAGGCCTGTGCATAAAATCCCCATCTAGTGCCTACATACTCATCCAATATCCCAAGACTAGTTCTGGCTTGAGGCCTTCATCAGTGAGGAGCCTTGGATCTGAGAGAACTACACCTAAATCTTAGGATCTAATGCAACTCTCCAGCTGCCACCTTTTATCTCTACTTAACAACAAAACTATGAGACTTAAATTGAAAATGCCATGTTTTCAATCCAAGCTCATCAGCTTATATAGTTGTGTAGGTTTACATTTTGGTATCTTTGGTTCTTTAATAACCATAGACACCATTATCCTATTAGGCAGGATTGGTTTTAAGCCAATAAACATCATATGATCACTCTTTCTTATGCTTGCTCTTAACTATTATTAAACAGGCAATATTCTCTATATGTATTACCACTCAGTGCAAGCCAGAGTAATCAATGTATGCCAGAAGACTTGTGCATAAAATCCCATCTAGTGCCTATTCATCCAATATCCCCAGACTATTTTCTGGCTTGTGGCCACTATGGTTATTAAAAAAGACACAAAAATGTATAGGTACTGAACTGAGTTCAGACTTATATGACTATATAAGCTGATGAGCTTGGATTGAAAATATTAGTGTCTTCAATTTTAAAGTCTCATAGTTTTGTAGTTAAGTAGGGATAAAAGGTGGCTGCTGGAGGGTTGCATTAGATCCTAAGATCTAGGTGCTGTGCTCCCAGATCCTAAGCTCCTCACTGATAAAGGTCACAAGCCAAAAACTAGTCTGGGGATATTGGATAAGTAGGCACTAGATGGGGATTTTATGCACAAGCCTTCTGGCATCCATTGATTACTCTGGCTGCACTGAGTGGCAATATGTATAGAGAGTTTTGCCTGTTTTAATAACAGATAAGAGCAAGAATATGAAATAGTCATCATGTAATGTTTATTGACCTGTATCAATGAGATGCACTGGGTTGACGATAATCAGATTGGCATTTCCATTGACATGTATTAATTTGACTGTATTCTCATGAACAATGAATGAACACCAGATGATAATGCTAACTGGATTATTAATCTAATCCCTGGGTAATGATCTTTGTCAGGAGCACTGGATTGACAATATCCTCATGAATAAACACTGAACTGCAAGTAATAGTGCTAAACAGGTAATGTAATTTCTGATTTTTGATTTGGATCACTGAGATGAATTAGATTGACTATAATTTACAAATTATCAATAAATACCAGTAATAATGATTGATCTCTGGACTGGTTCTGGAATAATGACTTTTGAAAGTAAGAAGCATTGGATTGACCATATTTTTTTATTAGCTAACTTTTAAAAAATGTAAATGCAAGTTCATTTGCGTTCAAACATAAAGTTTAAATATTTTGAATTTCTGGCTGAATATATACAATGCAGGCTTCTCACTGATAAGTAACCAATAATTCAAAAATTGATCTAAGGTAGGAAGGATTATTAATATTCACATATGGATTGCTTAAGGGTAAAATGGTCTAAAGTCTGGCTAATATTCACATATGGATTGCCTAAGGGTAAAATGGTCTAAAGTCTGGCTAATGCAATGTTAAAAGTTAACCAAAAGTCATGTGGTACTTTGTTTACACAAATGTATGAACTGTAATAATTTTAAAATTTGAATATATATTTTTTAATTTGCTATTGCAGAATTAATTCTGTACAATTGTAAGTCAATCTTAATTTGCCATTTTTATAGCATATATGTAAGGTCACATTTAGTATTTTGACCTCAGGGCTTTATATTTAAAATTATACTATGTATAATAAAACAACTCTCATAGTTTGAAATATGAGTGCTCATACTTTATATCTTATTTCCTATGCCAAGTCCATAAACAAAATCTATTTGAACAAATGTCAAAACAACCACTGATAGCCTTGTTACATAGCCTTCTACGATCTTTACAAAAATTGTTAGTGAATTTGGTATACATTTTTAAATAAAAAAAACAGTTAATCCATCATTTGGTTTAATAATTCAATCATCAATCCTCAGAAAACATTAAAGTAATTTACTCCTCTGTAAATACAAGAATTTGCATTAGTAAAAAACAAAATGTAGATAGTTATATGTGTAGTAAAAGCATTAATTTGTGAAATAAGTTCTCCCTGGTGGAGAAAAAATGAAATACTTTCAGAATTCAAAGCAAACTTTTTTTTCCATATGTCAAATCATCGACTTTGAAAATTATTTTTACAAGAAATGCATATGACATCATCTCCAAAGTTTAAAACAGTGATAAAGTGACAGACTTTGGAGTTCAAGGTTCATGACTCATAGCCCAGTTTTGCCACTTCTGCTGCTCACTCTTTTTATAAACTTATGAACAACTAATGGATTTTTTAACTTGCTTATAATTTCTAAATAAATACTGTGTAATATATATTTTATTCAAAGTCATTTTAGAGAGCTCCTGCATTTAAATCCCAGGGATATTGAATCACTATTACACAAAAGTAACTTAACGTCTGTTATATCTCATTGTGCCTTCAAATAAAAGGCTAGTCTAGATTCCATCTTATCTAGATCAGATTCAGTGCCAAGGTCCAATGTGGATATAGATAGATAATGTATATCCACTGGTAAAAACAGGCCAATATGCAATGATGCTCCTGAAACAATGTTTTCAGTGTGGATGGGAATCTGGTTATAAATGGTCATTGTGTTTGGAGGTAAGATCAGAGAACTACTGTCACAAAGCTGAAAAACAGAATATATATTCTACCAGAAACCTCAACTATCATGTAACTGAAAGGATAAAGCATTGAGATAACTCCACATTCAGGACTGGAAGCAAGTGTATATTTGTTTCATGTTTTATTAATAAACATATATTATATAAACATATTTCCATGTGCCTGTTTTTGTGCTTGGAGTGAAGCCATGAATAGATTTTATGATGGCAGGGAAAGCATCATCCATAAAGGTACAAAACTACTCTCATTTTATGTTGTAACTCATGATCAAAACATTTTAGTACCTTAGCATTTTTGTACTGAATAACTGAACTATGTCTCAATGGAGCATATGCATTGATTTAAAGATGATACTGCAAGCAGGTAGAAGAAACAATCAGTCACCCTTCACTGGGTGGCAAATGTCTATTTTCATTTGTTAATATATATATATATATATATATATATAATTAAAGAGTGTGCTAATAGCTTTAAACAGCTTATTTTATTATTCTATTTTTTATGATAAATGCCACAGAGGAAGCATTTAAAATTTTTCTCTAGTATTGTTCCCATCCCTATGACTCTATTCAGTGAGGAGCTAGGACATCATATTCAAAATACCAACTCAAGCCAAGCATTTATCTAATACTTAACTATTAAGAAGTAGATCTGAAATTTTCAGGTATCAATATGTCTTCAAATTCAGCTCTCCAAATGAAATAGCTATATGGGCCTGAACTAAATTCAAATAAAGTAGATCTGAAATTTTCAGGTATCTATATGTCTTCAAATTCAGCTCTCCAAATAAAATTACTATATTGGCCTGAACTAAATTCATATAACTAAATATAGCTATTTCAGTTGAAGAGCTGAATTTGAGGATATATAGATGTCTGAAAATTTCAGATCTTCTTAGTAATAGTTAAGGATTAGATAAATGCTTGGCTTGAGTTGATATTTTGAATCTGGTGTCCTAGCTCAGCACTGAAGAGAGCCATAGCTCAAAACTGGTCTGGAGATGGGGACAATCCTAGATAAAGATTTCAAATGCTTTCTCTTGTGGATTTTATTATAAAAAAATAATAATGAAATAAGCCTGTTTAGTTATTAACACACTCTTTATTTAATACATATTGGTAAATGCAAGCTATAAGTCAAGTGATATATGACTTGTTTTCATTATATACTGAAACAGTATTCTTTGTGTCTATCATTCTGTTTCACCTATGTTCCATAGTAGTATCTTTTTCCCCAGTTCAAACCCATCTCAGTCCATGTATATTAAGCGTACACTAATTTATTTTGACTGTAAGAGCATATATTTACATGTATGTGCATGTATTTGTACCAGTGCACACATCTAATAGTCATATTAATGTTTGTATTTTAACGATCCAAACGAAGTGGTAGATCGCATCGCACCGCACCGCACTACCAAAGGGCGCCATCTAGGCATTTGAGCCTAGAAAATTTATAAAGTAGGCAGATACGCGCTGTTAGGATTCCACTTTATTTACATATTTAGATCGTTAGCCCATTGTCACTAGCTCAGTGGAGACGCTGAGATCAAAAAAAAAATCTATAAATTTAGATATACATATAAAAAAAATAATAAAAGCCACTGCCAGAAATTAACACATAAAAATATTTATTTACGCATATATAAAATAATACTAAACCCGAGGAAGAAGTTTAACATTTAGGTTTTATATTCTTATTATGCTTTAATTTTACATTTATATAAATTTTAATGATTTTAATTTTGTTTTATTTAGATTGTCAAGTATGAATAGACTACGTGGATCGGCATTTGAAAAGAAAACATTCTATCCCTATTTAACCCTCCCTTAATATAACTTTACAAATCCATATAGCCATTCACGCCCGACTTAAGTTTAACATTTATATACGTTCGCAACAGATTTATTTAACACAATGTTGGGTATAGATCGATTACACAGATTCCACGGTCAAAAACATTTCAAATAAACATAAACGATCAAAATACAAAATTATTGATACCGACAATCGCAGAGGGAAACTTATAAGTAACCCAATAGTATTCAACCGTAAGATACTTGCGTTGTCACCAATAACTTAAAAGACATCCGAATAAATACATTTCGATACTCACCGTAAGGTATCATTATTTATCGAATGTCTATATATTTTGATCAAATATGAAAACCAAAATATAATTAACCGCAAACAAATCCATGCAAGCGTCTATAACCAACTTTAAATTTAACCATTTAAAATTTAACAATAAATATTAATACAATAACTAACAAATGGAAAAGATCGGAAGAGCACACGTGCATATATATAAAATTCCACATTATAAATTTAGTTGACACATAAGTCAGAGAACAGTTCCTTTTTATAAAACTAAATTTATCAATCTTTAAAGTTCTTAATTAATGTTCAGTTTTTCAACAATTGTTCATTTCTATTGCTTACGGTAGAGAAGTCCATGTCCCGTTGGCAATTCCCACGCAGACTTTCCTGGAAGACCGGTCTGATGTTTTGGAGGTGGCAGTTGCTGGTCCTGTCCTGGTATCACAGTCTTTGCATTTTTAAATCAGTGAGGGAGGACGGCAAGTGCGTCTTGCCTCCAGACCCACCAAAATCAAGTTGGAAAAAAGCAAGCTCCCTTTGCCAATATTTTTTTCTCTTTTATATTATCCACCAGGATTCACTGAACAAAACGTCACTGCTCTGTTTTTCCGTTCTGGTCCGAGCCAAGGCCCAGTGCTTCCATTTGTCAAGCTAAATTCCTTTCTTCTCTTATCTACCTTTCCATCTGACTTTTTAATTAAACAGTTTTTAAACAATTAACAAACAATCATTTCCATTTATAGATTACAGGAATTAATTAATACCTGTTTTTTATTTTAAAAATACTTTTATAAATCTTTTTTTATAAAAAACACATTCAAATACCTTTTTTTTTTATTTATCAAAAAAAACTACTTTTAAAGTTTAACATCTGTGCGAATGTATATACGTATGTCAAACATTTTTAATTTTAGCGTTTAGTTTTTTTTTTTACTTCTATTTTTAATACACTTATTTTTATATGCGAACTTACAAGTTTTTTATTTTAAATTAATGTAACGACATATTTATATATCGTTACAGTATGCGTATAGTGTATATGCATTTATAATTTTAAAATTTAATAAAATTAAAATAAGCTGTAAACATCATTGTATGTGTGGAATCACATGTATGTATATATGTTAAGGTTAATGTCATAGATTTAGTAAACATTAAAGATTTTCTAAATTATTTTTTTTAAGTTATTTAATTTACAGATTTGTTGGTATTTGCATATAAATTTTAAATTCAGGGATGTCTGTCTTATGCATATAATGGAATGTTGACAGCTTAAATCTCTTTTTAGAAAGAAGAGAATGAAGGTCATCAGTTTCTCAGAAATACCTCTAATTAATGGTAAACTGAGAGCCAAGGATTTTTAAAGATTTAAAACAAAGTTCAAAGGGGTGAAGGCAAAGTCATTAACTGGCTCTACTTGTCAATAGCCAAGCCAGATCCTTTTGTTCTTAGTAAATTTATGCAGGCTATTAAAGATTGAAAATTGTAAACAACTTTTAATAGCTTGTGAAGGGGGATAATAAAAAGTTAATAAAAACCCCTAAAATTCAGACAACAGGGTTCACTTGTACACTTTTTATGCAATGAGAACTGTGGGGTAGAGCAACCACTGCCCTCCCTTCATGGAGAATTGGTCCAGAATAGAGACAAAGTTCAAGACCCACAGCCTGCCAAGAAGACATCAGACAAGCCAATCTAATGGAGAATCCCAGTATCAAATGCCTCAGCTAAAAGAGATTGGTAAATTTCTTTCCGCAGAACTCCATAAAATATTAAACTAAACTTTTCAATTAATTCCTAAATCTAAAACTAGCTAAATTTTGAATGTTCAAATTAATATTTGTAATAACTTTTTAAAAGTAAATTTTGTACCTTTATTTTAATAATAATCTTTGTAAGAATCTTGCCTGCCTAATAAATATTATAATTGATAAATTTCTTAGCATAGTACCTGTAATCAGTTATTATTATTTTATCTAACTTTCTAATCTGCGGTCATGCTTATTTTCTATTTATATATTTGTTAATTTATCTGTTTATGTTATGTTAGTTAGAGCAGAGATTAGTAATAATTTTTGAGAGTTGATTACACTCTCACTCATCTAGTTTATGTTGCTAATTAGCACACCTTATAAATATCCGATCTGAAAACCTACTTTATATATATAGTTAAGCTACTATGTTTTGGCTTATTGTTTAATTCAGGTTTGCTTATTAAATGTCTGTTTAGTTAAGTATGAGAGAATATTTTAAAGCCTATTATAAATAATTAGTTAATTTTAAGTCCCAAATATGCTTTACTTCCCCTTAGTTATTCTCATAAACTATACAGATTACTGGGTAAACTAGGTCACTCATAATTACTCTTTTAGCATGATTTAAGAATGCTAATTTACAAACAGGTGTTTAGTAGTTTCACAGAATGAAACTATAGATTTAGCACTCGATTAATTTTAATGTTTATATTTTAGAAAGCATTATGTGTTTTTATAAAGCACATAGCTGCAGTATACGCCTTGCTATTATATTTTTATCAAAATGGGTTTTGGTTTTAAGGGCCACCCCATTACTATTAGTTCAGACAACTCTCTTTTTATATATAGAGTAAGTTAAAAACAAACTCTTATGAAGCTTCAAAAATACCCTCAACCTCAGACCGCGGTTTCTGCCTCTAGCGTCATCAGTGAGGTGCTAGGGAATAAAAATACTAGAACTAGTCCAGCATTTTATCAATGCCTAACTATTGAGAAGAAAATCTGAAACCTTCAGACATTTAAATGTCCAAAAATCCAGCTATCTAACTCAAATAGCCGTATGGGACTGAACTAAGTTCAGATATACCATATATTAATAGCTCTAGCAATATAAAATCGCCAAAGCATTAATAGCAAAAAACTAAAATTAAATTGATAAAAAATCAAGTCAGATGACCTAATTTTAATAAAGTTCCTATTTACAAATGTTATATATAGAGTAAGTTAAAAACAAACTCTTATGAAGCTTCAAAAATACCCTCAACCTCAGACCACGGTTTCTGCCTCTAGCGTCATCAGTGAGGTGCTAGAGAATAAAAATACTAGAACTAGTCCAGCATTTTATCAATGCCTAACTACCCCATTATCTTATTTTAAAACTGGAACATGAGGGTCCAGATTGTAATATAAGCTGCTCTGATCATCTGAACTAAATGTTCACTTATGTTAGGATAGCAAGTCGTATGTCATAGGAACCAAGTACTTGGTACTGAATCCCATGAGTAACTGCACATTCAGGCCACCTCTTACTTATTTTTTGTAGTGCCCTAGTCTTGTAAGTTATGCTACAAATCACCAGTTCACCCTCCATAATATTATTTATTCAGCATTGATCTGAACCTCCGACCTAGCTTATATTATGCAATCTGCATAAAGAGCACATTGACTGCTTGTTAAGTAATAATAAGGTATTAGTTATCATTCTCATATGATTTAACTATTGGAAAACCTTGTAGAGATGGCACACTATAGTTAAGGCATGAATAAACTGTAGAATAAACCTGTAATAAACATTAAATTGTAATAAACTCTTTTAAAGTACATAAGAGATGAGAATTTGTTTTGAAATCCTTTCATCACTATAAGACAGCTGTGTGTATAGAGCTCAATGCACTCTTATATTTATATTGTTTATCATATATTTTCACAATTAAATATTTAAAACTTGTGTTCTTCGCAATTCACTACCAAATCTACTCTTATTTAGTTAAAATTTCTTAATACTAGGATTAATTATTGATATATGCATTATCTAGCCAGCCATAGGTATGTGTGTTTACTAAACTATCAATAATTTAATTAATATTCCCGGAGTCTCTTGCTCCATCCTTTGCTACTGCCAGCACGTGAACTAAGAAACTCTGAGTGTAGCCTCATATATGTCATTCATAGGAAAGTAAGTCATAGAGAATTGGTGAAAGAGCTGAGGTGTGATCTGATTCAAGGTCTCAATCCCTCATCTAGATCAGCCTTCGTATAATTTACCAGGACTCTGGATTTTGTTGTGAACATACAAATATGACAGTTACAATATTTAACATCATATTTATGATTTATATATATATCTAAATAAGTTAAAACTTTTGATTATTTCACTCATTGCAAATCAAATAATGTAAAAAATCTTGGTGTCAATGCCCAAATAGTTTTTACTCATAAAAGTTTATCTTTTGGAAACTTTTGCTATATAGAAATACATTTGCAATAAAATTTATACAGTTTCAAATATAAACAAAGCTCAGATAAATTTGTTTTTACTTGATTTCCTCAAGACTAAACTATTAAGAACTAATTTTTAATAATCTAGCACAATATGTAATTTTATAGTTTGTTATTGTCTGAATTTCCTTCTATATAACAACTTTAGGTGCTAACAAAAATGAGACCATTGGTGGTGAAAGATAATTTGGGCATTAAGACTATAAAATTTTGCACATTATTTAACGTACAGCAAGTAAAAAAAATAATCAAGTTTTTAAATTTTATTTGAATGATAGTAGACTCTCCCTGCTATTGTAATTGATATATAATTTCTTACTAGAAATCTACTCACAGAACAACTAAGTCCAAAAACATTGCTACCTATGATCCTTGGAAAGGTCAGATTCTCAAAAAATCAGTTAAATAAACTAATGCCCACTTTCTTGTATCAATAACAATGCATCTGTCAGTTGAAAAAGAAACTACTTTTATCCAACTTCCATGTTGTTATTTAGTAATAAAGTAAGTATCAACACTTCAAAAAGCTCAAGCTTTTTATTAATAGTGATTTTTGTTATTATTTTTAATTAAGTCAGCTTCCAGTTTCAAATAATAATTCAGATAAAATTTTAACAAACCTATAAATAAATTATGGTATATCATATATATAACACTGATAGTATAAATCTATTCATGAAATAACCAAATCCAAAAACTATCATGAGTTTATTAGAAGTTAGGATTTTTATCTGAATTATTTGAAAATGTAAACTAACTTGATTAGTATAAAAACAAAAATCACTTCCAATAAAAAGTTTCATCTTATTTTCATGTCAATGCTAGGTTTATTATAATATACTAAACTGGAGATCAGATAAAAGTGTTCATTTTTTAACCAGATGAATAAATTGGCAATGATATAAAAATGGGGGCACTTTGTAAATCCATTTAAGTGAATTTTTTGGTATTGTGCTTGTGAATATCATAATAATAGACTTGGATTTGCTTGTTCTGTGAATAAGTTTATATAATCAGCATTCCATACTTGATAAATTTATAATTTATCTATGTTACATATTTCATAAGCCAAAACTTATTTATGGGCTTGTTAAAATCATTAGAATTCCCTATTGTTTAAATCTGAGTACTTTGTTCCCATAGTATATACTAGAATTAAAGATTTACAAATGCCCAACAAATGGTATATCAGTTTAATTGCTGTGTCCAAGTTTGATATTGGTTCTCAATTTTCTGACTACATGATAAACAGAAACTTTTGTTTCATAGTAAATACACTTTTCACAGAGGCAAAACTCTCCATACAGTAGCACCACCAGGTGCAAGTCAGAGTAATCAATGGATGCAGGAAGGTTTATACACAAATCTTCCTGCATCCATTGATTACTCTGGCTTGCACTGAGTGGTGCTACTGTATGGAGAGTTTTGGCTCTGTGAAAAACAACTTGTGTGATGTTTGATGATTTAAGAGTAAATACACTTCTCACCAGAATTCATTGACAAAACTATCTAGTGGTGAAGCATATCAATGCACTCACCTTTATTGAAATTTCAAAAATAGACAACTCAGTAAATTTGTCGATGCCTATATGTAAATAAAATAAATGCAAGTCTAAATTCACACCTGTATAATCATAAAATCCATATATTTATGCATACAGTATTCACACTATATACATATTAATCTTTGGTATTTATTGTTATCTAAGAATAGATAGATACCCATTTAATAACCACTACAGGGTAGCTATGTCTGTTGTATACAGATAATTTATCTGAAAAAATCCTAAGTCTTCTTGAGATATCAAAAAAATCAAAGTTTGCCTATTTAGAATTCAAAGTCATGCATATTATTAGGTCAATGGACAACATTATAAAAAAATTACAGCTAAAATAAAGCAAACAATTACTATGGCAATATAAATAAATTATCCCATTTAATACTTACAATGCATCATGAATAATATCATTTATAACTTTTTATATGTGATGAGAATATACAGCCAGACCTAATAAACTCACTCAGTTTAACAAAGTAAAACAGTTCTCCTTAGGATATGGATTGTATAAATTACAATGTAAGCAGTTACTAATTTATTATGAAAATAAGTGATTAATTGTAATAGACAAATTATTATGAATTGCCTCTGCAATCTGATAAATAAAATCTGGTTTTCCTCATAACAATTCAGTCTAATCATAGCAGATAACAAAATTCCCAATATCCATGGTAGTGATAATAGGTTAACATCTTATAGGACATCATAACAGTGATGATTATGCACAGGATAATAATGATCATTGTAAACATACATGTTGGTAAAGGAACAATTATAAATGGACCAATATAGGACAACATACTTCAGAGATTAGTATAAATACTAAATAGACCACTATAACACATCATATATCAGTTACTAGCACACATTACATATTGTCAAACAGCAATAGTATCTACATAAACCCAAACCTTGTAGGGGAGTCCACTAATAGTATTTCCTCTTATACAAATGAGCTTGTCTCATATAATATCATATAATCAAAATATACTCATGCAATTTGTGTAATATTTATTATTATTCATAAATAAAATAGAATGTTTTACATAAAACAATTTTTGCTTCTGTGAAGATGCAAAAATAATTATGATGAGGTTGGTATCTAAACTTGAGATTAAAGCTTGATAAGTAATTTGATGTTCATGCAACAGCTATGACATCTACTGTACAAGAGATCAGAATAGATAATTGAAAATAGTGACTACTCATTAAGCCTTTGAAGGCTTCAGAATCCAATCTTGACACAAATACAGCCACTTGAAAATTTGTTCCAAGATGTCTAAGAAGCTGGACAAATAAATGCTCAATGAAATAAAATCCAAATTAAAGTTATCAAGTTAGTTTGCATAGACCTGAAACCTTGTAAGTCATATATAATGATATGTAACATCAGCTAATTTCTCCAAGTTAATTTTTGATAAGGCCATATAATTGTTAAATGCATATTCTAACCCAAAACCTCCAAGTTCAACCTTCACAATCAGAAGGATTATAAGAAAGCAGTTAATCAAGCATTTGTCTGACTTGGCCACCAATTTTATAGCATTTCTCAATAAGACCCTACAAATCTGTTTTATCTCTGGTATGAGTTTTAATACATTTAAATCAGCAGTTTCACAGGCACTCCTAAATGAAGAAAAGACTACTTAGATTGCACTTTAATAAAAATGAAATTAGTAATCAAAATGACTTAACAGAAATGGAGTCAAAGGTCAAATGATAGATCAGTGGTAATTTTAAATAACCAGTGTGGAAGGGAATAATAACTAGCTGATTAACAAAAAAATTATCATTAATAACAAAGCTTATATAACAATTCAAGATTAACATATACGAATAATTATTTCTTCTATTGTAGTTGATATATATTGTAATGGTAAGGGTGATATGGGGTGATGAGAAAACATCACCATCCACATTGATTATCACAATCTTCATCAATTAACATTGGATTAACAAATACAAAAGAGAATAAATATAAAAAGCAAGAGGACATCAGCATTTAATAAAAATATAAGTAGTTATTCTAATAATAAATTAATCAGTTACATCATCAGCTTTAAACAAATCATCAGCAGTCATCTTTTGTGACTTGATTTAAAAAAGATACATGATAAAATCTAGATTAATTATCTAGCCACTGCATAATTTAGGAAATAATAAAAAAACATCTGGATGCACATACTCAAGTGCTAAAAGATCTATCATAATAAAAAAATGCTGGGATTCTGATATATGTTAATCATCACAAATAATCTAGCCATATGTATACATGAGTGTACAGGTCACCTATAAACTAATTACTAATCAGTAAATTAAGTATAGTGAATGAATTTTAAAAGTGATCTTGCCCTTTGCACCATCTAGAGAAGTATTTGGATATCTAAACACAAACTTGCAAAATAAACTAACCATTACTGCTCAAGAACTAACTCAAATAATGCTAAGGATTGTGACAGTGAGCAAGAGGAGATATAAATGTATCTGTTTAATATGCCTCAATTTAAAGTCTTATTGGAAATAGGGTACAAATACTTTAAAGTAAATGGAAAGATAAAATCAAGTCACACACAGTACCAAGTCATTTTTATCAAAAAAATTATATATAACAAAAACAAATTTTTATTACACTATATTAATTTTCTGATTGTTTTCCTTTTCTAATAATTAAATTTAAAAATAATATCTTACAAATAAGAGATAAATTTTAAATCAGCTAAAACTCTCCTTTTTCTTATGAAAATGGAAAAATCCTATACAATTATATTTGGAAGGAAAATAAGATAAAGGAAAAAGTCATTTTTTCATTATTACCAATTATTACTAGTTAAAAGTTATTTATAAATACAGATGTGCATAATACATTTTTTTACCATGGATTTTTATTTTGAGCCATTCTTTGGTGATTGTAATTTTTCAGTTTTCCTTCATGTTTGTTTTTTTTTTTCTTGTATTCTTCAAATGTTAAATTTAAATAATCATTTTTTTCAGGAAGTTCTATTAACTTTTTTTGTAGGTTCAAATTTCTATTGTGATACCTTCTCCATTAACAAAGATTTCCAGGATAGATAAATAAAGTCCAACTTATTCATAATATCCTTGTGGCAAGTTTTATTCAACATAGATTTTAATTGTTAATTTGCCTTCTCAGCAAAACCATTAGATTCAGAATATGATGAATGATTTGGCATATTCCCTTATCTATTAAAAAACCCATAAATTGTTAATATGCAAAAACAGTTCCATTATCCATTACAATATTCTCAGAAGAACTATGATTTTCAAAGATCTCTCAGCATCTTAATGGTGTTCTCTACACTAGTGTTTTTGACAATTTTCTATTCCATCCACTGCAAATATGATTCCACATCTATTAATAATATGTAATCATTCATTGACCCAGCATGGTTTAGATGAAGACATCCATGGTTGAGTAGATTTAGGCTAGGATCCCAGCATTTATTGATACTCATTAGCATCAGGCAGGCATGATAAGATATATGTATCCAAACTGCTTTCCATGCATATATAACAGTTCATAATCATATGCCAGTAGTACATTTATTTAATATATCTTGGTTTATATGTTCTGGAATTTTTTTTCAATGCCAAATATTATCAGTAGTGCATAATGATCAGAACAAATTAGACATTTCTATCCATAAATATCTTGGAGTTTTTAAAAGATTATAATTAATGTTTTGGACATTTTCCTCCATAGTGATGGTGAAAAATCATAGCCCAATTGCACATTCTGATGCATCAATTGTAATTATCATATCTGGGTCAATGCAATAATGTATGAGAAGTTACCTTGATGTAAGTAGTTCTTCTATTTCCATTGATATTGCTTTAATAATTTATATAAAGGGGATAACATGTGAGATTTTTCTTTTAGAAAGCTCTCAAAATAGTTCAATATGCCTAAAAATTTTATTAAGTCACTCAGCATTTTTTATTACTTTTACTTTATTCAGGTTGGGGTACTTTCCATTTTTATTAATAACAGGACCTAGAAACTTTATCTCTGACATCGACCATATACATTGAGTATTTTTATCCTTGCTCCAATTTTCCCTAGATTTGGAAACAGACTTTATCTATGCATAGTACTAATTCATGATCAGATTTAGCAGTAACCAATGTCATTTAAATATAGAATAAAGCCTTCCATGCTATGAAATAAATTATCTATTTTAGCTTGGACATTAAATACAACTGTAAAGTCATATGGACACTTATTGCATTTGTAAAGTCCCACATGAATATAGTAAAAGTTAGTAACTCTGCCATCCTATTAGTGACAGGGATATGGTCAAAAGCGAGCTTTAAATTTATTTTAGAAATGATGCCAGTAATTCATGTGCATTAGAAATGAGGTAGGATCTTTTATTATTTAGCTTAATATGGTAATCACATAAATGAAGATTTTCATCTAATTTCATAATAAACACTACTGGAGTAGGATGAGTCTTTTATTGACATTAATATGTCTTTGTGAACCATCTTGTTGATAGTCTTTTTAACTTTTTCCTCTAATGTGAATGGAACTTTACTTGGCTTGCATACACTTGATTGATTGTCCTTATTAGTGCAATGTTGACTTGTCTTTCCACTAACTCTGCTGATTCTGACTTGAATAACAGAGGATATTTCTTTCTATTTATTCCATATCCTCTTGATATTTTATTTGAATTCCTACATGATAAAACCAGTTTCTCATTAATAATAAGCTAAAATCTTTATTGATGATATACACTGGTAACAATTTATCTTTAGAATTTAATTTCACAGCCATAATCACTTTTCTATGCCTCTCTATTTTTATTTCTATTTATGTCTGCAATGATAACATCAGTTTTTGTGTGACATTTTCTTCTTCATCCAGTCTTTATATGATAATAATCTCATCTTGTTTTTAAAAATTGGAACAATAAAAGCATTCTTAATATCAGGTACCCCAACTTCAATGGTTCATGTTTTTTTAAAAAAAATCCTATATTTTTGAATCTAACATATCACTACCATATTTTAATTTTTCTCCAGGTACTTCTTTTATCTGTTCAAATTAATAAGAAAGTGTCATTGCTGAATCTAATAGGATTTTAATATCATTTCTCAGGTCCATATGTTGCTATTAATGCATAAAAAAACCTAGAATGATCACAATCAGTAAATGCTGAATCTTTTTTGCAGTTTTATCCACATCATTTTTTAGCTTTTTGTCAATCATTGAAGTTCTGCCTTCAGATATTTTATATTTATTATGAAGTTCCACATTTAATTTATTATTCTGTCAGGTAGAATAGACCATGTTTACTTTTAAGAAAATCACTAATAATAACAATGTTGGCAGAAAAAGTCATAATTCTCTTCGTATTCATATCATATTTTTAAAGAGAATTTCATGATTCAGTAATATATTTGTGAGATCCAAATTGGCAATTTTAGTATTTGACAACTGTTGATATTTGGAAAGTATAGTTGATTCTTTTAAAGAATGAACCAACTGTCTTATGAGTATAATTAGAATACATATTTTTTAATGCTACTATAATCTCGGATTACACTAATCTATCTAATAATCTGTGCTTGGAAGTGCTCTAGTAATGTGAACTCTTGTATTTCTCCTAATTATAATGCCATCTATCAAATGCTATTGTTTTGAGAATGGATGTATCCATGTATAACAATTTTTCTGTCTAAATAAAATGGTTATAATAGTCAACTCATGATTTACAGCACCAACACCATTCTTTTCAATAACTTTTGGCCAAAGTCTATTTGTATCAACATGTGTTTAAAAGTCTTCAAAAAAAATTCAATCTTTTAATGGTCTGGCTATAATAGTGGTATCTAACAAGGAATAAAAGCTTTCTCCCTTCTCTGAATCTAAAGTTAGAACATAGGCACTAATAAAATGAGCACAAATCCCATTATGCAAAGTGAGTTTCAACACCATTAGCCTTTATTTATACCTTGAGTAATTTCAACAATAGAAGGTACTAAACTAGGTTTTAGTGTAAATCCAACACCACATATTCTCCTTTCACTGAGACCTGCCTTTCCAAAAAAACTTCTATCAGTACACCTGTTTTATTAAACTTCTTCCATCTGGGAGACAAATTGCACTAAGAGCAGCTATATCAATATTAAATCTTGAGAGCTCTTTATTTACCAGTGCAGTTTTTCACCATGGTTGTGAAAAGTTGATATCAAGTCAATTTTGCAAATTCCATGTACCTATATTTAGAAAAAACTTGAAGGTTTATAATACTTACTTTTAGTGCTACCTTTGCCTTTTTTATTTACCATTATTACTGATATTATTATTATTATTATTACTATTATTATTTCTACTGCTAAAATGAGTAATTCACTAGCCAGATTGTGAAAAGCAGTGCCTTTTTAGATATTTTTAAGGCCCTTCCACTTTTGTGGAAGATAGGGGAGACTTCTAAATAATACCTAAACAAATACTTTGTCAGAAACCCCTGCCTTACTGAAATTCAGTTCCAAACTGACTCATTGTCATACTTTTGCAATGTTTAATCTGTCAATTAATTATATATACACATGTATGCGATGTAATTAAAAACACCTTTTTCTGACATTATATGTAAATTTTGCATTTAATCAAATGCTAATGATGCATTTTTAGCATTCCTCTACTTATTAGATTAAATAATAGTTTATATTAGCAATATATAGAGGTAATATATCTAAAAAGTTTCTAATTAACAATAGTGAAATCTAATACATTCCAGATGAAACTACTGTCACGTTTATTTTATATATACTTACAATGTTTTCTGTTCTATTTTTTTTTAAAATAAAAAAGATACGTTTAATTCCTTAAATGTTTGCACACGTTTGGAATGGATAGATTTCATTATAATTTGCCTTGAACGGTAATTCCATGTTTATTAAGCTTCATAATGATATACTAGTAATTGTTCGCAACAAAATTTTACCTTCTAAAAAGATCATGCCCATTTCAAATTTTATACAGTCATAAACAAGAATTTCTAAACAGTAATGCTTCTTCAAATAACTATTCCTTCTATTTTGTGATGAAAATATTTCTTACAAGACAATGCTAATATTCCGTATTTTTTCATCTTGAAAATTATAAATGAAGTGTTTATCTGGTTACTATAATGAAAAAGTAATTCCACATTTTTACTTGTAACTTTATAATTAATCCAAAATATATCGATAAATAATGTGTTAACTCAAATATTTATATGGCAAATAAAACTAAAATCAATCCCATGGAGACGTACAGAATCCGTGAATTAATATATATCTAAAACAATTTGTTTGAAAACGTAAAATCATCCTTCTTAGAAGCAATATTTAAGAGTGAAATAAAATAAAATCCCCCAAGCTTGATTATAATAATTTATGATGTAAAAAATTATTAATACTCAATTAGTAATCAAAGGTTTATTCAAAAATTTACAATAATAAAATTTAAAACAACAATTAACTAATATTCAAATAAGAATATCAATTATAGAAACAACAATCTATCTGAAATAAATTATTCATGCAATTAAATTATGATAAACTATTAATAATAATAAATATAAGGTTAGATCTCAAATAATTTCTAGGAATAACTTATTTGGAAACCTGACCGGCAGCACTGGCTTTAACATTATATTCCCGATTGATAAGAATTATGTTCCTGATAGGAAATGAGTCTCTATATTAAATTTCTACATAGTCAATTGAATATTACTGATACTATCAAATCTACTTCTTTGCAATAGTTTTCCAATTTTTCATATATTCTTTTGACCAATAATAGAAGTTGCCTAACAGAAAATGTATAAAAAGCTGTTAATCATAAAGCAAGTCATATATAGCATGACATTGTTTTTAGATTGTATTTACAAATATGTAATACAGAGAGCGTACCAATAGCTCAAACAAGCTCTTAGATCAAACTTGCCAATTACTAGAAATATAGTGTTGCCACCGAAGATTCATTTCAAATATGTCTATTCTTGATGTTCATAATTTACGAATTTTTTTTTTTTTTTTCAGATCCAATAGTAAAAGCCTGCTGGATTTGATCTTCCTAGATGTTATTGAAATCTCATCAACTGATTTAGGACAACCCGTAGTTGTTGTGTTCATCTACTTGTAAACAAAATTAAACAGTCTCTGATCTATGTAAATGCGGAGAGACACGGATCATTAATCACATGATTAATGATTGTCAGACCTATGACTGCAATGGCACAATTGGAAGACTTAATAAAGTCTTACGTAATTTTATCTTCTGGTTAGAATCTTTGCAGATTCATTTATGATAGTTTAATAATTAAGTTGACCAAAAAAAAAAAAAAATCTATATAGTAAATAAACATACTATTTCATCCGTATTTATTCATCTTTTACATATTTTCTATAATTCAACCTTTATTTTACATATAGTAAATAAACTTTCATTAAAATACATGGGCATATACAGAGTTACATAAAAACGTCATACATATGCGAATCGGAATTTCATCTTAACCTTCAAATATACATGTAGTTATTGAGACACAATAGAATACAAAGAATTATAGTCATGAATATTAAATAAAACTTGTTTACTTGAAAACTCCTTAAAAAAAAAAAAAAAAGATCTACCGGAATCATAGACATGTATATGTGTAAGGTGAGAAATTTAGTTTTTATGAGAAATTGTTTGTTTTGGCTGTTGAATATTATTTATCGGTATTTAAGATAAGCAGAATACGAAAGCTTTGAAATTTATTCTAAGGGCATATAATCTTTAAATGATTGTTAATTATGTATTAAATTTGCAATTATAATTTATTTGCCAAGAAAGGAGACCAGAAATTCTGCTTGCCTTTGCATAACATATACTTATAGGTATAATCAACACCTCCATTCTTTTTAAATTCATATAAATAAAGATATAATAAAAGACAATGACCCCCAAGATGCATTTCATGCTGAACCAGCACTCATCAGTTGGCCCAGGTCACTATCTCTCACATATATCTCTATTATATGCAAAGTATTTATCTAGAGTAAATTGTTACATTTTCATTTAATATTGTCAAACTCCCTCCACTCACAACTTTGACGCCATCCATTTCAGATAAATACAATAATGATTATTATTAATTATTTTTGAAACTAGAGATCTCTAGCACAGATATAAACTTTAAACCTGTTAAAGATTAATACTGTTAAGCGAGTAGGAATAAATATTTGTTTGATTATGTTTCAAGCAGGTGTTGAAGAATGGAAGTTTAAACTATATTTATCTGTGTTTAGACATCCCCACAATAAAAGATATAAAACATCTATTAATATAAAAAAGCTGTGGCTGATATTTATGTCTTCCACATATCTGATGAAAGTAAATTCTGTCTAAACATGTGTGATACGTAAAAGATGGGTCTTTATTAATGTTAAATATATCTTATCAATATTTAAGACATGTACTGTAGGAAAGTGCAGAGATTTACTCTGATAATTAGAAACAAAATTATCCCAAATTTACAATTAAATCAGACTAGCCACAAAAAAAACCAATAACTCTAAAACACAAACAATAGTTTCATGCTACAAGCAGACTTCTCATGTGTAAAGGACTAAAAGATTAGTAATAATCATTATTGTATTTATCTGAGGTGGATGATGTCAATATTGTGAGTGGAGTGAGTTTGACAATGGTAAATAAAAATGCAACAAATATATACTCAATATTACCTACAATTCCACTTACTTCCCATATCCTTAGTATTAAAAGAATTTTTAAACAAGTTAATTGCTTCAGAATCATAACTTTTTAATAATATTCTTTTTTTTATTTCATTTTTAGTTTTGATGAGGCTAAGGTTGTCTTCTTTGAAAAAAATGAAATAAAAAGAATCTTTATTATTAAAAATTTATGATTCTGAAGCAATTGACTTGTTTAAAAATTCTTTTAGTATTAAGGGTGTATGGGATGTAATTGTGGGTAATATTTAGTATATATTTATCTTTTAGATCTTTACACTTGAGAAGCCTTTTTACGGCAATGAAATCATTGGTTGTGTTTTAGAGTTTATTTTCTTTGACTAGCCTGGTTTAGTTGTGAATTTGGAGTAATTTTGTTTATTTTATTGACTAGTTTAGTTTTAGGCTTTTATTATCTGATAATTATGTATAATTTCTGTGTAAGGTTGTA
Organism: Epiperipatus broadwayi; assembly: GCA_028023455.1. Classification (NCBI taxonomy): domain Eukaryota; kingdom Metazoa; phylum Onychophora; class Udeonychophora; order Euonychophora; family Peripatidae; genus Epiperipatus; species Epiperipatus broadwayi. The sequence goes on from JAQFVV010000047.1 coordinate 5,354,679, forward strand.
AGATTAAATAATAAGTATAATCATCTAATAAATATTAAAGAATAAAATATAAATTAATATCAAAATTACAATTCTTTATTTGTTTAAAGACTATCATGTTCCTACTGCATTTTACCATGAAAAACTTCAAATGAAAATTAAAGAATCAATGGTTTCGATGATGTAACAATTCATCTGAGATAAGAGTTAAACCTTATTTCAATATTGATTATAATTATATAAAAAAAAATATTGTAGAAGAGTTTTAGAAGCAAAAATGCCTTTTAAATATGTTGCATAAGAAAAATAAATTCAAATTTCTTCATAAAACCATTTTATTCTACATTACTATATTAATAGTAACTTATTGTTAATAAAATACTTACTGAAGTTTGAAGCTATTTGATTATAATCATAATTTGTGACTGTTGCAATATAACAAATCACTGCACGACATTCTTTATTTATATTAAACAGCATTATTTTCGACCATTGCAGGATGTCTCTCCAAGTTTAATTCAGCTTCTATTTATAGCTTCTCTTCACCACAAACATCTTCATTTCATCGATCCATATTAAATGCGATCTCTTTTTAGGTCATCTACAAATTTTGGTATCCAATTTAAGACTTCAATTAGCCATCTATTATAATCTCTTCCAGCAATATATCTAGTCCAGCTCCATTTCAGTCTCCTAATTCTTTCAATGATGTAATAGATACTCGTTTGTTTTCTCACCTATATATTGTATTTTTGATAATTTATTATTTCTGACATAAGTGAGTAATCTTAAGTTTCTGTGTTGCTTTTAAATGAATAAGTCTCAGAGGCATATGTATTTACTGATAAAATCCATCTATTAAAAACAATGCTCCCTTTTAAGCATATTTCCCTTTAATACTATTTTTACCAATAGCACTCCATCCAAGTTAATTTTATGATTAATTTCAGCCCTTACATGTCCATCTGTATTAACAATCTGATCAAGTATTTATAGTTATAAACTAATTCATGATTATTAATTTTTATTTTCTTCATCTGAAAAAATCCATTGAACATTCATTATTTTAATGTTTTTAATATTTATCTTCAATCCCACTTTCATCTGATAATGCATGCTAAGTGTAAAACAGGCATAATTATGCAATATTTAATTGGTATACATCAGCTTATATAAACAGTAAAAAATACAATTTATCCAAATCACTTCAAACACTTTTTAGCAAAATTCTTTATTTGTAAATATATATACATACACCTACAATTCGACTGTTCTGCAGTCTTCTTCAGAGCCAGTTCATTTTTAAAAGATTAAAGTGAACTGGCTCTGAAGAAGACTTCAGAACAGTCAAAATGTCAGTGTACAAATAAAGAGTTTTGTTAAAAAGTGTTTGAAGTAGTTTGGATAAATTGTATTTATAGGATATTACAGCAAAATAAAGAAAAGTGTGATTTTGGTAATATTTATGAACAATAAAAAATGTTGATAATTAACACAAGACAGCTAATATATTGTACCCTTGCTAACTAATACTTAAGAAAAGAATAATATTTCATGACAATCCTCCAGCTCGTTCTTACTTAATAAAATGAGAAATAAATACTAATAATATCTTAATATAACTTTCTATCATCAGACTAGCTCAAATTCAATAATTCTCAATATATGGATCAATTGAATAAATAATAAACAATAATCATGAGACATTTAGCAGATATCAGTTGGTAGACATTGAGAACATCTCCATAAAGACATACCCTCAATGGCATAGGAACACTAGTCCCCTACATTCATACAATTATACAAATCTATAGTATTCCTAAAACTTTGAAATACATTAACTAATTTAATGTAATGTTAAATAAATTCTAATTTGTTATTAAAATATAATATCAGGTTCTAAAAAATAAAGTCAGCAAATTAATTGAAAAAATCTTGTAGCTAAGCATGATGAGAGATTTTGCATTATATCTAATTACCCCTCTAAAGTAATAATAATAATAATAATAGTATGTTCCTACATTTAATCTTATTAATAATCAGCCCTATATTTAATAACCAGATAAAATATACCTGGGTCTCTTTTTGTACAGATTTTTTAAATGTGATTTTGAAGTTATGCGATTCATGTTTCTTCTTAATATCTTTTATGCAGTTTTCTTTTATGCGATAAAGAAGTTCATATTTCACTTAAAATCAGGATTTCCTTGTTTTATACACACGCATTAAATTTTACATACTTTAAATGCCTGTTGAAAAAAGGTTTGGCAATAAATTTAGATACCATAGAAGATTTAGAAAAAGATATTGAAACAGAAGTGGAACCTGTTCGTTTCACAGCAAAAATGATTCAAGAAAGTCTTTAACTTTCTAATCAATTGAAAAATCATTTTCTTGTTAATAACACGAATTATAAATGAGCTCTTAAATTCCAATAAGAGCTAAATAGTTGTATGTCTATGTTATGTATGTTTATATTTTATTTTATACACATATATACATGGAGAAACTTTTAGACAGAAAAAAGTTACAAGTAAAAATATTTAAGAACTTTTAATTTTTACTTAAAAAGAATGTATCTTTAAAAGTTTTTAAATATTTTTACTTGTAACTTTTTTCTGTCTAAAATTTTCTCATGTATATATGTGTATAAAAGAAAATTTAACCATTAGTCATTAATAACACACTCATGGAAATGTTATATATATATATATAGTAGCACTTGTGGAAGTGCAGTCTCTAACAGCTAGACAGAGCAGTCTAGAAATCGTGAGCTTCATAAACAATTAGTAAAATCATTGTCTCACAGTTTTATTACCAAGTACATTGTCGACAGAAAACCATTAACACAGCACAAGACTGAAGTTGGTGCTAATAGTATTTCCTCTTATGACGAGTCTGATTTCTTACCAGTTCACAATGAACTCACATATTGTCAAATAGCTATAATGATTAAAATATGTATGAAAAAATGTAAAATAAATTACACATTAAAACATATTGTTTTGAATAAAATTAAATAGTTAATAAAAAAGTAAAAAAAGTTTGTCTTGTATCAATTTTTTTCAAATTATTTAAAATTTTTTGTCATATTTTATTTCCTTATTTTTTTCTATGCAAATTTTAAAATAATTTTATTTTTTTGCTTTAGTTTTATAGGATTTTTGTAAATTATATTACGTTTCCACATTTTTCAAGGTAAGTCTTTTGTGTGATTTTTTTAATGTGGGTTTTCTGTGGAACCTATCTACCACATAAAAAGAGACCCATGTGTATAATAGTAATAATATGAATCAACTTTATCTTATGTGGCATACAAAATATAATGTAATCTGAATAGAGTGGCAATATAAAAAATATACACAATTTACATGATATCAATTTAAACAATTATAATTTGAAAATAATATTATAATAATTAAGTATTCAAGTATCTTATTCTGAGTATCAATATTTTAAATAAATTTATATCATTTATTATATTCAGATATGTTATATGTTTTATTAAAATTTTTGTGAACCAGATTTGGAAATGAAGAGATCAACAATAACACTTGACAAGGAGATTCTTTATAAAAACATCAACAAATTTATTTTAGTTAATTAAACAATTTTTACCAAATAAATATACAATTATTACTACAAGTAACAAATATAATTTTAAAGTTAAAAAAAACCCAAACATATGAAATAAAATAATAAAATGTGTAAGCCTTCACTCTGGCTTGATGAAATTTATATTCAGACATATCTCTTATAAAAATATCAATATACAATTTAAATGTTTATATGTCAAAACTATAAAATTTTGTTATCAATTAACTTAATAAGAAAAATGTTTTTTCTCCCATTTAAATAAAGATAAATAAGATATTTCTTATAAATATTTTAATTAGCCTAATTCTGTTGTGGGCATATTTCACTTTATTAAATGTACATAATAAAAATGTGTATTCATGTAACAAATGATTGCACTACTCTAAATAAAAGTGTTTTTGGCATATTCAAAAAAAAAAGATAAAATAAACATTCAAAATTATTTTTAACATTCATCATTCCTTTGTTTTGTAAAATATGCTTTTTCAAAAAAAATTATTAATTTATTTTAAAAAAAAAAATCAGTAGTATTCCTTTAGTATATCTGTAACTAACATTCCTTATTCAAGATCATTTGTACCCAAACTTATTTAAAAACTATCTTGCCATCTAGTTTGAACAATCCATATTTACAAGTTTATTCATTATTCAACTTTCTCAAGTACTAAGTTCTATGATGTACAACTGAAATTTAGATAGCAATAAAATATAGGATATGAAGCAAATAATAACTAGAATAATAACTCAATAGTATAAGAAATAAATTCATTCACATGGAAAACAATACAAAAGATTACTATGTATAACTTAGTCCGGTACCTATAAAAAAATACATCATGGCTTGTTAGCTCTTACAGACAATAAAAAAACAAGTAACTGACACTGTCCATGGAAATATAAATAATAATATAGGACTTCATTAACTGTATCTGTCCACTATTCAAAAAAATATAGGCTGATATTTCTATCCTCTTAACATATCTTAAATACATCCAGGGGTTCATATCTTACTTCACTGTTCACTACCTACAAATTCCATATATTGATTTAAACCATCAACATCATTAAAAAAAAAAAAACCTAACAACATTACCAAATAATCCATAAACTATCATTTGAAAAATTATTAAAAAAACTATGGATACTTTTAAAGAATGGTTTCGGAAAAACCTAAGCTTTGCTACAATACAAATTACCAATACTCATATATCTTTAATATAAATATCATATTGCTTTTATTTTGCACATGAAATTATGAATAATTAATAAAGTTGTAAATAACTTTATCATAAAATTTTATGCATATTTATATTTCATGCTGGTTATATTTTTCAGTAAGAATCATACATATCAGGTATTCATACATTCTTCATCAATCCATTCATTGATCAAAAAAAATATTAAATTCCAAGCAATAAAATTTTTTTATTATATCACTTCATAATAACAATAATTAAAATTACCTAGTGATTATTACATTAGAATCACTTATGACATCCTCTGGTTTCAGGACATAAATAACTATATATTATAAATTCACTCACACAACATTAATTAAAAAGGTCTTATTTTTTTAAAAATGTTCATAAATATCTAAATTGCTAATCTATTTCAAGATTAAATTATAAAAAGAAAACAAATGTCTATATTAGTTTAACCATATATAAATGAAAATATGAAATGTTTAATTATTAATGTTACATTTTTTAGAAATAAAATAAAGTCAATAAATAAAAAAAAAGTTACAAAAATTTTTCTTCCTAAATGTCCTTCATTGACAATTGTTGAAAGCTTGGGAGTATTAAACTCTGCATGGTCACTATTACAACCAGTCTTTATTCAAAGTTCTTCTCCTCAACCTTTCCCAATGTATATTCATAATGAAGAAAAAAAATGTCGACCTTTTTAAAAAAAATAATCCTTCAAAATCACAGAAACTATTATCCATCCTGATATGAAAAGATGTTTATACAGTCCATTTCTGTAATCTCCTCCAGGACAATAATTTATTTCACAATATTTAAAATATCCGGTATTAATCCTTTAACCGTGTGCACCACTTGATGGCATTGCTTATTTGCAAAATCACATAAAATGTAACATTACCAGACCAGCTTCAATTTTATTAGGTATTTCCTTCAGTGATAGATGCATTAGATTTGGCATGTATATTTTGATCTTGTGTTTCCAATAAATAACACATACTATTATTTCTTTAGATATTTTCCAATTAAATATAATTAGCACAGCAGATAGGTGAGTTTAAGTACCAATCTTTAAAGACTATTTATCACTAATATTCTATTTTTCAATAAAACTTTTATCAAATTCTCAGGTAGCTAAACTAAACAATTTCTTTATTGTCAGTAAGTTCAAATCTTTTATTCAATGTTCATAAATTATATACTTTAGTTTATCTTTAAAATATCTTGTTTATTCAAAGTCCAAATATTTGTTTCAAAGATAAGCTTATTAAATTAAAATTGCAATTGTTATGAAATAATAATCAATAAACATTTTAAAATATTAGAAAATATCGTTTCATCTTTGTTTTATAAATTTAAATGTAAAATGTATTTTCTTCTCTTTCTATATTTTGAATCAAAATATTATTTTTTTGAAATTATTGCTTTTCTCCATATATTGTCATTCTATTAAATAGATTTCTAGCAAATAATTGTTCACATTGATGAAGTATACCACAGGAAAAATTATTAAAATTCTTACGTGAACTTAGCATGGGTATATTCCAACAAAACCTTCAGCATTGGGCCATTCTTCTTCTGTTCCTTATAGTAAGTTTATGTTCCATAAGTTAATAATGAGGGTTTTAATTAAGTTTCTGAATAGATTCACTGATAGGAAATATTAAATTTCTATTCACATATATTATTTTAACAAGTAATTAATCCTTTAGGTTTTAACTTTTTAGAAAATAATATTAAAATATAATTTTATACAATTTACTGTTTTATAGATTTTATATTATTTAACCTATAGTATTATAACTTTGCACAATTCTATTCCATGTAACACAACATACAACACGCACAATGCAATACGATACCTCCAATTCCATACACCTGTCTATTTATACCACTTTCTATCAAGAGATTTGATTGGATGAATAGAGCCAGACAAATCAACTAATTTACATAATGATTAAATTTGATAGTTTAGAAGTAAAAATAAAATGAAGTCATATTTTAATAATAAAAATATAACAAAATATTTTAAATATCTACAACTCCATTCATTCAAATAAAATATTTTTAAATAATACAATTTATCAATTTTCATAAGAATATTAAACTTTAATAAACTATTTATTTTATTGAAGCAATTTATTCTACTTTCAGTTGAAATATTATTTAAAACTAACTTAAATATTATTCTCGACTTAATCTATAATATTCAAAATCTATCAATTTCATTAACAATTTTAGAAAATAATTGAAACCTTTTAAATTCTAGAAAGTACTTCACATACACCTATTTATTAGACAGTCATATAATAACTATCCCAGATATAATGTAGCAAATTTTAATTTACTGTCTGTAACATATTTTAATTGAATATTTAATTATTTTTTTTAAAAAGCACTATATAAAATATTTAATATAATAATGTAATTTAAAATAGTAAATCTTATATTTATTATATGATAACAAATATAATTGAAACATTTAGAACACCATACAATATTATTAATAACTTTAATAAAATTATTAAACAATTTTAACTTATTTTATAACATATTTAACAATTTATTCAATTATTAATAACATTACCATCTAAATTATTGATTTATTAAAATACCTATTAAGTAGGATACTAAATATATTTTTAAATATAACTGATATTAATCTATACCACTTGTAAAATATTAAATTATTCTGCTCTTACCATTTAATTTTATGGTTAGAATATTTTTAAAATGCTTTATAATTTACTTATGAACTTATTTAACCAAGTTCAAGTCCTTTTAAACTAATATAATCATAACCTCTATAATTCCCTAAATTTTTAAGAAATTGTACTTTTACAACCTACCTATCCTTAATAAATGGGTACAATATATATATCATTACTGATCTATAATGATAACTATATAAGCAAATTGGCTTAGATTCAAAACATTGATGTTTTTGAATTTCAGTCAATTATGGTGTGACTTAGGTTCAAAAGCTCACATTTATATATTAGGTCCAAAAGTCTCCACTGATATATAAGCCAAATATTAGTGTAGGAAAGTAATATAAAAACGCTAGCACCTAGTATCCATCAATTAATCAAACTTACAATACATGATCTGCTTCCAAAAGTAAATATTAAAATGTTTTATTTTTAACTGTTAAAGGTACAATTGTCACACAGCCATTTAAGTCAGTCATAATTGTGGCAAATTCTCATTATAACTTTTCAAATGGTTACCTGGTAATACAATCTTGAATATCTTTTCTTTTAAATGAAGATTTATAATTAGATTCTTTTTCTCTGAGGAGTTAATTATGAAGAAGTTATAAAATTTAAATGTAAGAATAATTTATGAGTAATAAACTATGCAAATAAATTACCACTGATGACAATAGAATGATTTATCACTTAACTTAGAAGAGATTCAAATTGAAGTGACAAACTGGGATGTGATTCATGGATCTTAAGTCTGCCACTAACATTGCACTAAATTACACAAGTCCACCTACATGCCATGTGGTTTTATGCTGTAATAATGATAGTGTGAGCTAAAGTTCTTATATAGCAGTCAAACTGTTATTTCTGGGGTTTGAACCAAGTAATATACTGCACTACAATATAAGTATTCTTGACGATCAAATGTTACCTTTTGAACTTATTCATTTCTAGCTTAGTTATCGTAATTTGGCTTTAAGCAGAAAACATAATACATGGCAGTCCACTAATACAAATTACTTATATATGCCTTTGACAGCAATTGCCTTAAATTCGATATTCAAGAATCTAAAGGTGCGAATTCAACTTTTAAGCAAATATTGTCACTGTGCATAGGACAGCAATACCTGAAAAAGAGTGGAGAATAATACTACTCGAAACATTGTGCAATTACTAATCTGTATTGTCTATTTGTATGTTGTTACTAACAAGTTGTTTGTATTTGGAAAGTTTAAAATTTTCTATACGTTCAACATTCACTCATAAATGATGGAAATAGTCCAACATATCACATCTACTTATATATGTAGTTTGTGGAGTGATGTAAAATAGACTACAGTTGAAAATTCTGACTTGGGTATACAATCAATACAAAATCACTTCATGACTGTGATGATAACCCTATTAGTAATCTTCATAATTAATTTAAAAATATCTACACATTCATAATACATAAAAGGCCTCATAGTGTAATTAATAAATGCCATGGCATGAACTGAATTCAAATAGTAGTCCTAATCAATTTAGACAAGGTAAATCATGGGCTCAGAAACCACAGAAGGCAGCTTCCACAAGAATAGCATCACAATACAATGTCAATTTTGTTTAAACAACATAAACACTCATACAACTAATATAATTTAACTTCAAGTATCTACTCTCTTATTCTATAGTAGATGTCACCATTCAACTGCCGGTTAATACTCCATTGTAATCCAACTTGGTTGTGGATTGCATACCTTCTTATGATTTAAAAAAATCCAAATGATCAACTGCAAAGATTTGGGAATTCTGCATCCTAAGCAAGACAAGATGTGTTAATCATTACATCATGAAGACTTCCGAATACATTCAATATTTTCAAATGTTTACAATGTGAAACTCATTGGTTTATGATGTGGTATTCTAAAACTATCATGATGTTAAAATAAATTGTTAATGGCAAGCAATGACCTAAAATTATTTTTTATCTAGCGTTATCACCTCAAGGCATCATCCTATTGCCTAATTATTTCAACCTATCTTTACAGAGCATTTGTTTTAGTTAAGGAGAAAGTAAAAAAAAAAAAGCTCTTAGCTATATTAATTAATCAGTCACATGAACAAATTATCAACAAACTATTATCGAACCACTGCAGAATGTTCTTTATCCAATTTCTCTGATCTCTAGCCTTTTTTCCTCCACACCAAACTTCCTTATTGCTTCTTATATAGTTACTTTCTAGATCTTTTACCTTCTCTTTGAATTCACTTTAAGACTTCAATTCTACTGTTTATCTATTATCATCTCCAATTCAGTCTCCTCTTTCAATGTCAGTGATACCTGTTGATTCCCTCACCCATGTATTTTTGATCTTTTCTTGTTATTTTTAACATTCATCTCTCCATATTTTTTGTGTGGTCTGTTAACTGTAGTTTTTTTTATTAAATATTCAACTCTCAGATCTATAAGAAAGAACTGGTAAAACATATCTGTTCCTTTTCCAATGCATAAGCTTATTTTCTTTTAATATAAAACCCATTTCTATCAAAAGGATTCCAAGTTTAATTCTATGATTAATTTCATCTTTTGTTTCCATGTGTTTTATTAATATGACCAAAAAATTTACAATTATTAATTTCTAAATCACCATTATCAATCTATTTTCTTCTGAGAAAATTCAATGGATATTACTTTAGTTCTTTTAGCATTTATCTTTAGTCCCACATTCATCTGATAACTCTTGCAACATTTCCTGAAACTCTGAAACATTATTTGCAAAAACAATTACATCATCAGCAAAATCTAGATGACTTCAATAATCTCCATTTACTTTTACTTCCCATTTTAATTCACAAAATATTTCTTTTAAAACTGCTACAAAAACTTTTGGACACACGGAATCACTCTGATAAATACATTTCTCAATATTAATTTTATAATCAAAGCTATTGTATTTTGATATTCTTCACAATATAAGCAATTGACATTCCAATAACATAAACAAAGTTCTGTCATTTATAAATGGCTGTTAATTTACAGATTTAATATGCAGAGACATTTTGATCTGTTGCTTTTCAATAGGCAGAAGGCAAATACAAAAGGGATAATGAGAATCCATATAACTATAGATAAAACATTACTATTCTTAGTTTAAATAAAGTTGCTAATAAACCTTGGATGACCCAACAAAAATAAAGAAATTACGTAAAAAAGGCTATAAGTTTTTACTCACTAGCTATATTCCATAAATAATACTAAAACTGAAAATGATCCTGAAGAACATATATATTATGTAATGAAACATCAGGAACCAAGTTATTCTCATATCTATTACAATGACTAATGTTAATCTAAGATTGCAGCACATTGATAAGGCCAAAATAGATCCGATAATATTTTTAGAAAATGAAAAGATACTTAGATGCATTTTTAACATTAAAAAACTGTGGTTTACACTGAATGTGACAGGAATTGTAAAATTGGATGTGGGTAATAGTCTTAGGAAACAAACAGAAAATCTAAATATACAGTTGAATGCATTTTGGAACATGCACTTAATTTGAATACAATTGTCTTTGATAAGAGGAACTTGCAAATAAAACTGTATTTTGGTTGATATTTTCAACATTTTTTCTCCAAACATTTTTGCTATGGAGTTATCATTTTTTCTAACTTCATGTATAAAGTATAACACAGGTAATTCAAAACATTCGATATCTAATATTTTCAAAATGTGTGCGTGTATTTCATTTTAATATCACAATTGTTTAAAAATCAGGATTAATATTAATATGCAAAATTTATTATAACAATCTTATTTATTAAAAAAATAACTAGTCTATGTTTTTGAAACAAAAATTAAACTATTATTGTCCTTCACAAAAAAAAATCTTATTAATAATTTACTTTGTGTAAACATCAATTCAAAATATGTGGCTTAGACTTTAACAATATATTTCTCTCCAGAATTATTCTTTCTTCTCAATGAGTGAAATAGTAGCTTATTTAATCAGAAAGGAATTACACGCTAAAACAATAAAAAGCATTATCATTAAGGAAAAAATGCTAAAAGAGGACCAATATTTGTTCTAAGAATGAGATTAGCTTTTGAAAATATAAACTTTAATTAACAATTTTCTGACAAGAGATTCTAAAGATTAATGAAATGTACTAACAATGAAATATCAAAAATATTTTTGAATAATTGTTTTAAACAGTGTTCCTTCTGAAAATGTGTTAATTTCTCCATCCACAATGCTTGCAATGTCATCTCTTAATACAAGGGTTACAAAGCAACATATTTTAGCTATTTGTCCCAAAAAATTTAGAATGCTACCACATCACAAGTTGCACATGAAATGTGCTCCCAAACATAACCTACAATGAAATGTGATAACATTAAACTGTTTTTAATTGAGTAAAACTACCGAAACATCCGAAATAATTCAAACTGAATACAGCAGTAGAGCTATTACTTACAAGAATGTTTTTAAGTGGTTTTCAGGATTTACTGATGGCAAGAAAAACATTGAAGATGATCCCAAAGTATACTGTCACATCCCAAGGTGCGATTCAGACATTCTAACATCTTGAAATTTTTATGAAGATAAACTAAACCACTATGTAACATATACATTGATTCAGTGATATACTGCTCACATCATGAAGAGAGAGAATCAATCATGTTTTCACTGGGAGTGTATATTTTGTTTATAATTAAAATGTATGAAAATTTAACTATCAATATATTACCAAAGAATGTGTAAACCAATTATAATTTTGTGTATGTATATATTTGTATGTTATTTTAATACTAAAAAAAATTATTCATGCACAAAAATGCTATAGCAGGATCTTGATTTTTCAAAGATCAATGCAATAAATGTTTGAGAAATGATGAATCCAGGAAAAAATATTTGTGATGTTTAAACAGCCAATTGAAATGGCCAGATATGATTGGTTGAGGTTTCATTGTATTTCCAATCAGAGCGTGTGGGCATCTTTTAGTAAAATCCTAAATTGTAAAGATTAACAAGAGCAATTTCAAAGAAACCCCTTCATCAGCTGCGCAAATCTTCAAACATCATTAACTACAAACCAAATAATCTTGAATTTTAATTATATTAAGTACTGTTTGATTTGGAATGGAAATATATTTAATGCATCATCATTTACAACCATTATTGATCTAATCTAAGATAAAACTTAGTTTTCCTTAGCTTCTTTGTTGCACATTATTCCAGCAAACTTGTTTCATTAATCCACTTCAGATGTGATCACATTCTAGATCTTTTACAATCTTTTGGAATCCTGTTTAAATTTTCAATTACACGGACATTTTCTCTGATGGAATATGTCCAACCAGTTTCATTTCAATGATTACTGTTTGTCTTCTCAACCATGTATTTTGCATTCAATGTTATTTCCAATATTCCCCACACTTTGTTGAGGTTTGAAGTTTCTGTAGTGTTCATAACCATATTTAAGTGCTGGTAAAATATATTTATTAAACCCATTTCATTTTCTTTCAATATTAACTTATTTCTAATAAAACCACTTTATTTAATTTGATAATTACTTTTACTCACTGTTCCTATCTATTTTTACTATCTCATTTTTGAAATGTATGTCTTTTTAACATTTATTCATTTTTTCTTGCTTTCATGTGATATCTCTTGAACTCAAATAATCATTTACTTTTATTCCTTTAGAATTCCTTTTTTAATCCACAGATTACTTCCCATAAAAGTGATGTAAAGTTTTGAAGATATAAAATCACTGTCAAAGACTAATTAGAATATTGATATTCATATCAGTATGCAATCTAATCACTGTTCTTGCATTTCAGTAAATATTCTTCAGAGTTTTACAACAATCTGAATCTATATCTTGATGATTCAGATTTTTAAAACTGCAGAAAGGTGGATGAAGTCAAATGGTTTTTGAATCTATAAATCCAATGCAGAATTGCATTATATTCATTGGATCTTTAAAAGCTTTTTCTCAATACATATATGATCTATATGCAATAAGCACTTATAAACCTAGCTTGTTCTTTTGGATTGACTTAAATCCAAAATTCACTATTGACAAGTTGTAACAATCTTTGTAAAAATTTTGAATAAAAATGATATGGCTGTAACACCTACCATAACTATAAATAATGCTATTAAATTTTTCCAATTGTCTGGGATATTTTTATCAGTTAGATATTTGGACACAACTTTTCCAACAATTACTGATATACAAAATGAGACAACAGGCTTTACAAAAAGCTATATAGAGAATTGTTAGAGACTTTCTCTTCTCCATTATGAATTTCTATCTGATATTAGTCGAAATCTGTTTTAACTTCACCTTTTAATCATGAAAACCCTTGCATTATACACATATGTAACAATAAAATATACATAAATATTAACAATATTTAAACACAAACTGTAGAAAGGAGTTTGCTTTTAACTGATAGGAAATCCATTAATTCTTATTTGAGCCTTAAAAATGGAGAAAATTTCTCATATCCACTCCATACATTCTTGCTGAAGTTTATTACTGACCCATTATTTCTATGGCAAATGAACATAGATAGGTTGTTCAGTAATATACATCAGACAATAAGGTAAGTTTACTGACTTTATAACTCAAGAGTTTAAGATCAAGAAATATCACAAACTTTCTTCTCAGTAGTCTGATACATTCTTAATTGACACATCAGTGTGTTGTTTTTTTTGTTGTTGATAAATTTGGAATAATTCTGGTAGAAATAATATTAAAAGGTTTTTAATAGATATATTTACTAGGTCTTATAAATGAATTTGAAACTTGGATAATAAACAGAAGAGCCAAACATAAATACTTCAGTAGATACAATGATCTATGGAGAGATATATACTGGGAGAAACTAAGGGGAGGGATCAAAGCACAACAAATGTGAGAACAAACTAGTATTAGTGATATCGCCAAAAAAATGGAGATTAAAATGAAGCAGAGTTAAAAAAATTATTAAAAGAAATAATAAATGGGCAATTAAGAACTTAAATTGGATCCAAAAAGATTATAAAACAAATAAACATGAGATAGATAGATGAAACAAGAAAGTTTGCTAGTTATGTGGAAGAGAGACTATAGATAGAGAAATTAGATTAAACTTGGAGAGATCATTCTGCAGTGGATCAATAATGATTGAGAATGATAATGATTTAATGAGAAATTATTAAGTATTTATAAAGTTAAATACTTTTCCTGAGAAATATATAAGTTACATCTTAAATCAATTTTTCCACCCAACACTTAGGTAATTTGGAATTAGAAAAATGAAACAAATTACTACTCACTGACCATTTATTTTATTAAAATAAAGTTTATTAATTTTCATTATTTTATACATATATATAAATTATCATTTATAATAGTTTATATAAATATATATTCTATACATCAACGGTAAATACTTTGATGTGACTTTTAAAAAAACATTCATTTTTAAAAAGTGTTATGGTAACAATTAAAATAAAACAAAAACTTTATGGATCTTTGATATCTATATAAATCAGAATTTTTTTTCTTGATTTAAACAAAAAAAAAATTAAATACGGTCATGTAAATTATTATCTAAGAAATACAATAAGAATTGATATTTATCACTAAAATATCATATTCTTTTCCAACTTTTTATCTTATACAATGCCTTATTATTACTTGCAGTTTTGATCATATAACAGCCTTCTTCAGAATTCAATTGTCATTTTTTAAAGAATGAAAAATGATGACTGATCTCTGAAGACACCTTCGAGAAAGTTATACAATATTTTGTTACTAATTTTACATAATTCCGGCCATTTATCAGCCTTCTTCAAGAATTCAATCATCACTTTTAAAGCAAAAAGAATGACAACTGCCCTGAAGACTGTTAAACAATTGAAACAAAAAATAATATAAAAAAGTATTAAATAAAAAGGTGAAAAGCAATAGATAAAACACGTAAAAACAATCCAAAAGAAATAGCATTTCTTTCTAATTGAAACATTCATTTTAAAAATATTATATGACAAAAAATAAGATGTAAATAAAATATATACATACTTTTTAAAGCCTTATAAAAGGATCGGCCAATATATATATATATGCCAGTATTAAATAAAAAATATAAAATACTATAGAGGCAATATGCCTCATTACAAAAAAAAAAGGGAAATCATCATGACTTCAATTTCAACTCTCTACATATGAGAAAATAAAACTAATCAAACTGATTCCCAAATTGCAACTGTAAGTTTGCATTTCTCAATCAACAGCACTCACATATATTCGCCTTTCTTGTTTACACATATGGATACAGATGAAGAAAAAAAATAGAACTTACTCCCAAAATGCATTTTAACACAAACTGTGTCTCGTCAGGAAGCCCATATCAGCAACCAATTTCAAAATCTATTGCTATTGTTTTTTTTATTTATCTAACGATTATTATATCAATTCAATTTACACATGCCAATTTGTTAGCCTACACTCATAAATAATTACAACCTTTAAACAATATTCATTTTTAAGGCTAGAAGATATACTTCTTCAATATTCACTTTAATTTGATCTCTTATTAAAGATTAAACATATAGATTAAACATATATATTACTGCTTATTAACATATGACTGTAACAAATAATGGGAATGTGTGTGATGATATAGTGAAATATATAAGAAAAGAGGAATAAGGTATAACAGATTAAGAAGTCATATGTTAATAAATTTTAAATACATATATTTATATATAAAATTAAAAGCTATTTATCTGGATTAAAGAAATATTATAGATAATAATTAAAAGATTTATTGCTTGGAGTTCATAAGACTGAGCAATAAACGTAACACAGCTGGATTGCGATCAACAAAAAATACAAAAATGCTTAACAATATAAATGATTATTTGTCATAAATATTAAAGTTGTTTAAAGTTCCTAATTATCTACAAATGCATCAATAAAATGATACTCATAAATTGAATTAATATGCCAATAAAATTATACTTTAAGAATAAAATGGAGGAAAAAAATAAAGTAAGAGTATACATATTTATATATATAAAAAACAAAATAATGTAAAATAATACAAACATATATAGCTGTGATAATATATTGAACTATTTCCATCATCTATCAGTAAATGTTGAATGTACAGAAAATTTTCAACTTTATTTAAACTTTTCAAATATAAACAATTAGTTAGTAATAACACACAAATAGACAATACAGGTTAGTAATAACACAACGTTTAGAGTAGTATTATCCTCTATTCTTCTTCAGGTGTTGCAGGCCTGATCAGTGATAATATTAGCATAGGAATTGAACTTACATCTTTAGATTCTCAAATATATTGTCATTGGTCAGGCCAGCAACACCTGAAGAAGAATGGAGAATACTACTACTTGAAATGTGTAATTACTAACCTGTGTTATCTATATGTGTGTTATTAGTAACAAGTTGTTTGTATTTGAAAAGTATAAACAAAATTTACAATTTTCTATACATTCAAAATTTACTAATAGATGTGGAAATAGCCCAATATATTACCACATCTAATATACCATCAGCACAAACCAAACATATATAGGGTTTATCTATATTCAACGCAATTTTATTGTTTTCCTTTCTCTAACCTTCCTTTTACATCTATGTATTCATATTCTGCAAAATAAATTTGTAATCTTTCAAAACTATAATATGGAATTAATAAAACTAAATAATGAAAACAAGATTAAAAAAATATGTGATTCTGTACGTTAAATGCTGTACTTCCTTCAATTGCAGCAACCAAGTTTCAAACTCACATCTTCTTCACTAAATCCATTATTGGACTATTTGATAGGACATGGGGGGAAATCAAAAGTAAGAAGAGTTCAAAATATTAGACTAACATTGTTCAAAAAATACATTCTTGGTGACGTAAGAGGAAGGTGGATTACCATTCAAAATATACCATTTAATTTATTTATTTTTTAATCTTCTCTATTCTATTATTCAATGTTATATACTCAGACAAACCTCAACACAATCCTTTCACAAATTTTAATAACAAAGGATTCAACAATAATATAATTAAATTTGTATTTTTAAAAAACAAAAAGTCATTTTACAGTACACAAGTTCATTAAAGCGTAAAATTAATCCATTAACATATAAAAGAATTGAAAACAAAGCAAGCTTTAGAAAATAATTTCCTTTCGGAATTTAAACTCATGTTTTCATGAGTTGAATTTAATAACTATTTTCTTATTTTGAATATATATATATA
This sequence comes from Epiperipatus broadwayi, assembly GCA_028023455.1. Taxonomy (NCBI): domain Eukaryota; kingdom Metazoa; phylum Onychophora; class Udeonychophora; order Euonychophora; family Peripatidae; genus Epiperipatus; species Epiperipatus broadwayi. Next base: position 5,372,439 of record JAQFVV010000047.1, read on the forward strand.
AAAGAAAAAAAACTTTATTTGTGACTTAGGTGAGGATATTTGCTCAACACTGTTTACAGTAAAAGTAAGTGCATTTATATACACCAGTGTGTTCCAACTAACAGATGACAGATTCTTTCCCCAAACTGCCTGCTGTTTCATCTTTGAATCAATATATACGATACCTAATGCTATAATTTCGTTCTTTATGACTCAATCACAAGTTATAACAAGAAATGTGACAATTTGTTTTGTATCTTCATAAATTGTCTTAAACTCTCCCCCTGCGATTAAAAAATCATGAAAATTGCACAAAACATTCTTGCAACCCATGATTTCATTGTCAAGGTAGTTTGAATTATTTCAAAAATTTAATAGCAGTTTTGCCCAATGTAAACAAAATTTAACATTAGTGTCTTATTCCATCATTGGTTAAACTACAAACGTCCTATCTCATTTTGTATGTAATTCAATACTAAAATACGTGCTAATGCTTAAAATTTTTGTGATAAGTAGCTGAACTACCTCATTAATTAGCATATGCATCGATTCAGAGATACCATTGCACATAGCTTGGAGAAAAAAATCAGCTACATGTCTTTTTGGTGTAATACACTACATACATACAAACACCACATTTATCATGTATTCCAATAAGTTCACTGTTATTCTCCAAACACAAATTTACAATTTTAACACAGGTGACAAATATAAATGATATGAATTCCATTTACTTAAATTTTGCAATACATCAACAAACGCAATTCTTGTGTTATTTTGTTTGTGATCTGGGCACAATCCATAAAATTCTGCTGTTTTTTTTTTTAATTTTGATTTTCTATGACTAGAATTAAGAGAATTCCTTTTTCTTTGGTCAGACACACTCTAGTCTGTCAATATTTAAAAATACACACTAACCTTCTGATGTAGAATTTAAACCACATGCCATATATATACATACACACATCTCTGTATCCCAATATAAATACACATTTTCATTTTTTCCCTTGCTTGCAACATTTTATAAACATAATTATAAATATCAAATAAATATAAATTATCTATTTATAAAAATTTAAATGCGAGGTGTAGTTCAGATCATTTTTAAGTAAAATTTAAAATCCTAGTTTAAAACAAAAAATTGGAGGTAGAATTTTAAAAATTGCACATTTTTATTTACTGTTTTTATACCTCTTCCCTTTGATTAAAATTAACCATTTTACATTAATAAGTTTTAACAAATCTTCAAAAACACGATTAAAAAAAAAAGAAATTGGCTATAGAAAGTATTTGTTCTTCAAACCATATTTCTCCTCTCGAAATATAATTTTTCAACACACAAGCAAAAACTCTATTCTTATATACAATGCTATTTTTACTTTTGTTTACTTTGTGATTTATATATACATGAATTGAATTTAGGAGTATATAAATATATATACATATTTTAATTGCTGGAAGGATGTGGAAAGTATTGGAGACGTAGTTGATTGTAAGACAATTTTATGCAAATATGTCACTATATCTTTTAAAATACCCAAAAAGATACAGCAGAGAAAGAATTTCAGTGATCCATATCCTGAAGTTCATAATTCATCACGTATGGTTCCTCCAATAACAAAAGAATGTAAGCTTTCTAGATCACGAAGACCTGTGTGTTCAGCTAACTTAACACCATTACGAAAAAGAATCAGAGTAGGGTAACCATGAACCTAAAAAAAAACAAAAACCCAATATATTATTAGAATTTCTCTTCATTTCATAATCATTGATAAACAAGTGATGAAATGATACTATAAAATAAATAAACTTAGCATCAGTTTAGAAAGCACCATAGTGCAGTCACATTGCACTACTGTATTTTCCAACTGAACGGATAATCAATACGAAATCAAATATGTTATACACAAAAGGATAATGAATTTGCCTAAAATATATAATTTCTTACCTTAATCAAATTACCACTTTTATGAGTAACTTATTTTGTTCATCTTTTACTAAATTCGTTTATTAATTATTATTGAATTTTTTTTTTTTACTTCATTATGTTTATTAATTATAACCCTCATTTTGCAATTAACTTTTCTATTTAAATTAGTACAATGGGAAAAAGCATTAACACTTGTCACGAACGAGTTATAAGACTGGACCAAATTTTTCCTCTGCAATTCTTATTAAGTAAACATAATTCATAACTTTAATACGAGTGATATAAGAAATGTATTATATATGTATATTTTTTATTCTTTTGCAAATCATTTAGCATGTGGACTTTTTTAAATCATTTTGACTATCAAAAGAACCTGTAGATTCTGACCAGAATATAGATTCTCTAGAGGTTTAATTAAGTCTTTTGATTCTACAACTATATCCATAAATTTGCCCAGGCATTAGCTGTGTGGTTCAGAATTTGTTAGATGACCACATCTACATTTTTGACAAATAAATATGTTCACAGAATAGCATAATTTTACTTCTTATTGATAATTCTTTTATGTGGAAAATGTTGGAGAGCAATGCAATTACAATAGGGCATCACATATATAACCTAAGTAGGAAATACCACTAATCTCATGTATACTACAGTATTATAAAAGCATTACAAGCATTCCTATTGCGCTCCTATTTTGGTAACATTCTCTGAAAACATTCAGAGCAAGTTTTTGCTCATTCATCAACATGTGTACCAAATTATATTTTAATATAACTCTTTCTTATCACCCTCCCCCTTTTTTCCCAATCCAAAAAAATCCAAATTTTTAATATATAACCAAACTCTATATTGGTAATCTATTTTAATGATATTTGTATTTCAGATGAAAACTTACTGAATTTAATTTCGTAAGAGTTTTAATACAAAGACTGTGCTGATGGCTAACCCATATAACAGTGACAAACCCATAAATATAATTTTATTATTACTGATTTCCAGTCAAGATGTGATATATTGAATTATGCAGCAATTTCTATTTGGTTTTGACTTCTTACAAAAGAAAGTTGTATGTATATCTTATTCCTAAAATGCTCAGTTTATCAGACACCCTAAATTATATATATTGTAACAAATAAATTGGACAAATCCTCTTATAGATGCCCCAGGTCTTAGAGGACACCAAATCTATACCAGTATAAATGGGCCAGCTGAAATTTCTAGGGTTACCCAAATTGAGCAAGTTAAATCTGTAATAAATAAACGTGGACAATAATATTATTTAAACCCTACGAATAAAGTAAGATAATATCTATACGGTAACAATATTAGAATCTATTAATAATATTCATTTATTAAACAAATACCAACCAGAATGGAACAAAAATTTATTCAAAATTTATAGCAGAATATATTCAATAATAGTTTATGTAGAGATTAATTCACAAAATAACTTTTATTATTATGAACAAAAATTTATAATAGTGTGAAATGATGAATAAAATTATTTAAACTTGATAATTATATATAAAGTTTGTATCGATAATTTACTGACTAGCTCTTTATGTTTGGATAATACCAGTAGATATGTATAAACATCACATGATCACCATTTCTTATGCTTGCTTATAACTGTTATTAAAACAGGGAGAACTCTTTATACGTTTGCCACTCAGTGCAAGCCAGAGTAATCAATGGATGCCAGAAGGCTTGTGCATAAAATCCCCATCTAGTGGATGAGTAGGCATTAGATGGGGATTTTATGCACAAGCCTTCTGGCATACTCTGGCTTGCATTAGATGGGGATTTTATGCACAAGCCTTCTGGTATCCATTGATTATTCTGGCTTGCACTGAGTGGCAATACGTATAGAGAGTTCTGCCTGTTTTTAGATATCTATGAAAACATTAGGGTTCAACTTTGATAATTATTGAATTTTAATAAAATGTAAAAGTTATATTATTTTGCTAATTGACTTTTAAATATTTATGGTTGCAAAGAGATTTTAAATTATTATTATTATTATATCATGTACCTATCAAATCAAGTAAGACTATTAATTCAAATTTAATAAATAAAATAATACTTTTATTTAAAAAATAAATAATAAGACACTAATTAATATATTTAAGAGTTTTGAAATAATTTATTCTAAAATGTTCTACTTGTTTCAACTATAATATAATGCTAAAACATTGCACATGTTAACCACAAAGAAAATATGCATGTGTTATCTTCAATAGACAATAAATACTAAATATACAAAAAATAAATAAATGCTAATCTATTTTAGTTCACTTACTGACTATGATATTATAAATAAGATAATCAATTTATTATAATATGGTATTTTACGAAAAATGGATTACTTATCCCAAGTAATAATCAATTCTTTACATTATATATTTATGATCATCTATAAACAAACAAAAACAAGTCATTAAGTAAATGTCTACTGCAATTATTTAAGTTTTATTTTAGAATTACTATGATTTTCTTTCTATTTAATTATTTATATACACCTGGGTCTCATTTTATGCGGATTATTTTAATGCGATTTTGAAGTTATGCGATTCATGTTTCTTCTTAATATTTTTCATATTTCACTATATTTATTAGATATCAAGAAATTTAAATTATTAATAACTTATTTTGACTGGAAATACTTTTTTTTCGTCAAAAATATAACATTATATTAGCAGCTGACATGAATATGGCCTGAAGCTGTATTTAGAATAAATAACCTACTTATACTAATGAGTAAATAATAATAATAGATTTATACTTACATATAAAAATATCGCAATAAATATTCAAAAATTTTAAACTTTTAAAACATATTTTGTTAGGTATAACAAAAATAAATAATGTAGATTTTTAAAATAAATAACGAAGATTTTATAAACTGAAAATAATATTTCTAATGATAATGTATCTTTTTGTTTCAAATGCAATCTCATTTTTTTAATATAGAAACAAAATGTGAACATTTAAAATTTATTTCAGTAGTAAAAATCAGTTGTCAACAGAAAACCATTAACACAGCAAAAGACTGAAATTGGCACTAGTTGTGTAAATGGGATGGTGCAGAATATGGGAAAACTTAGAGTGGGGAATGGAAAATAAAGTGGCTAACAAGTTTCTCTGGGCATAATTGCTGAGAGATTCTTGACTTCGTTCAAGAAGAAGCTACATCACATCACATCGACGAATCTGATTTCTTACCAGTTTACAAATGAACCGCAGATCGTCAAAAACCAATACGTATAAAAAAATGTCAAATTAAATACTGTAGTTAATAAAAAAAAGTAAAAAAAAGACTGCCTTGTACAAATTTTTTTCAAATATTTGATATTTTTTATTAGTCATACTTTATTTCCTTATTTTTTTAATGCGAATTTTAAAGTAATTTTTCCTTGTTGCTTTGCTTTTATGCGAATTCTGAAAATTACAGACCCTATCCCCCATTTTTCAAGGTTAATTAAGTCTATTTTTGTGCGATTTTTTGTAATATGGGTTTTCTGTGGAACCTATCTACCGTATAAAAAGAGACCCAGGTATATACGCTTATATAGTTTTTAATTAGTGGACATTTTATATGTATTATATATATGTATATTAAATAACCTTAAACAATAACAATCCAAATAACTATGAAATAAATAAGACATATGACCTGTTAATTAAATGATAAAATATTTTAAAAAGGTCATACATGTAAAGTTCAATCATCTTAAGAGTTCTTTTATTAAATTCAGACAAAGAAAAACATTTAAAGTTTATTTAGATAAATAATCCTTAGCAAATTATAACGAGGTTTAACATTTGAGACAACACAAAATAATAAGCATTGTTTTATTTTTCTTAAAATGATTAAATCTTTATTTTATTAAATCCAAATTGTTATTCATTTAGTCATAACCTTTGCATAGATGCATTTTACTCCATATAGCAAAACTTCATATGCACTTTATCATTTTTTTAGAATGCACCAAAATAATTTCATTTCTTAGTTATCTTAGGTTACCCCTCAAAAGACTAATAGTCTTTTGGAGCAAACATTATTATTCAGTCTTGCGTTATATGATTTCAATTAATCATTTTAAAAAAGCCATATATTATGTTTTATATTTTATTTACTGCAGATGCAGTAAACCAAGTAAAGTGATGGAAACTTTATTAGAGTTCATTCAAATACACAGCGTATTTGAACAAAATGTTTTCTTTTAATTTTTTTTTTTAAAAAAAAATTTAAAACAAAAATAATGACAATGATTTTAGTCTCTTTTTATTACATTATAAATAAGAGAATAAAATAAATAAATACAAAAAAAAAAAATACATTTGCTTGTCTGACAAAATATTATTACATTTTTTAAATGTACTTTTGATAATAACGTATTTTCAAAAACATTTACGACCTTAAATGTATATGATAATCTAATCATGCAGGCACACATAATCATACACATATATAAAAGCATAACTCATTTATTTGTCTAAGTCAATTGTTAAAATACGCAAAAACCTATTAAAATATAGGTTCAAATTTATGTAATATTCCTATAGTAAGCTATAAAATTTAATCTAAGAAATTACCGGGTACTACTTAAATAATAAAAAAAAAAAATTGCAAATATTGTTTTGTATTCCGGTGCACCTAAAATAACCCCCAAATTAACATAATCATCGCTTGATGATCTTAAACAGTTAATAACACATAAAATCACGACAAAATAATTTTTTTTTAAAAATATGACAATATCTATTTTAAATCTAATCAAAGATGGTATATTGTCTCCTACTTATGGAAAAAAAAATTATATTAATCTATAAAATATAATGAACTTACACAAGATTTTAATACTAAAATTAAATTCCTCTCTTTTTTTTTTTTAAAAAAAATCTCTCTACAATAAAACCTTATAATTAATTCTATATCACAAATATATTCTACTACATCGATATCATATATACCTATTATTGGTCAGTGCTACTATAAAATTAAATTACAAAGTAAAATAGGAATTTCCTTTTCATTACTTTTCTTATCTGTAATAGTAATTAAACAGTTTATCAGGAAATTATATATATTCTAGTATTGGAAATGACAGAATGAACATTTATCCAGGAATTTTAGAACTTAAATCTGTCATTTTACAATTATATTTAGCAGTACAATCCAGTAATACAATAAAAAAATATATTTTACTATCCTTAATATTATGATAATTAATGATAATTGAATGCTATCTAATTACTTATGCAGGAATATGTGATATCAACATAAAGTAACAATTTTTATAGGTCACAGTGGATGAGAGTTTTAAAAAAATTAACTCTGTGACTTATTAATTACTTACACTCATGCATTTTCTACTAATTAAACCCCAAATGTTTTCTGCAATCCAACTTACCTCATGTAAGGAACAAAGTGTCCTGTCAACAGTACAATCAACTTTGGCAATCTTAATTCCCACCTGACCAGCAAACTTTATTGCTAACTCTTCCCATGTAGGAGCCAAGTGTTTGCAATGTCCGCACCAAGGAGCATAGAATTTAACAAAAGTTGTTCCTTTTTCAATTCCTTGATTAAAATTATTAGCAGTTAAATGCAAAACTAGAGACTTAAAAAAAAAGAGAAAGGATATAAATGCCAAAGCAATTAAAAAAAAAAAATTAATTAATTCAATTTTCAAATTTAAAAAAAAAAAAAAATTGGCTAAAGATGTTTTTCTTTTTTATATGAGGCTGCCAAAAAGTTAAATATAAAAAATAACCAAATTAAACAAGTATTCTAATATTTTAGAACAATATTTTTTTTACTGTTTTTTCTTCTTCAATCACTTGCAAATCTTCAACTTCAATAACGTCTTCAGGCTGTGTCATTTTAGTGACATAGGCTTTCAATTCTTCATGGGTTCGGCCCCCTTTATACTTTTCAATCTAAATCAAAAACAGACATTAAATATACATATATGTCAGTTTCTTACCACATTACTTTGGCAAAACAAATGTTATTTTTTTTTGATTAAATATAAAATTTGAAAATATTTCAAATAAGTTTAGAAATCTTATGAACAAATCGAATAAACCATTAATTACTGTGGTTGATCCCAAAAATCTGGGCACAAATCTTATATCTTAAAAAAAAAAAAAAACAAATCACTTTGATTTCAAGTTTATTTTTATGTGTTCTGAAAATAAAATTCAGAGATTAAATGACAGTAGAAATTGTCACCCATGTCAATGAGAGACAAAAAAAAAAAATCACTCCAAAATACCATGATAGTATCTTGTTCTGCAAGTTAAAATCATGAAAGATTACAAGAGAATAAAAGCATTTTATCTTTGGGTTATGTAAAATTACTTTAGTACAATTCATGCCTTTGATTTGATTATTTGTTTTAAAAATAATTTCCCTGAAAAACTGCAATTTCCAGCAACCAATACAATATACATTTAAAGGGCAGAGTCCTCCATAACAATTATAAATTCATGGGGGGGGGGGGGGGAATCCAAGTATAACTGATGCTGGATTACTAAGTTATATCTGATGATTTCAATTTAAAAACATTATGATTAGCCTAATACTCACCTTACACATGTTTAGAAAACTATCCAAGTTAAGACAGATTTAAGTTTTTAATGTTTTGAACATAGGTCTCTTATCATAATGTTTTGAACCTAGGTCTCTTATCTGCAGCCCATAATAAGTTTGAAACCATGTATTCATCCTTCGGACTTGGAAAAGTATTAAATACAAAAAAAAAAAAAACAATTCATAATTTTAAATTCTTAAATTTCACATGCAAGTCCATTTATATAAGTGCAATCACAAAACATCCCTTAATCCCCCATTTTAGCAGATTGTTTACTCAAATTATGTAGCTTTATGAATCATCTTTCAATAAGCTAATTTACTTATGCTCTCTCAATCATATGACTTCATGACTAATTTTTCCATATGGTCGGTAACTTTCTTTTTAATATAAATTACACATATTCTCAATTTCAAGTACCCTCAAAAATATTTGGAACCAAATGGTAGTAGATATGGACTACTTCTAGACTATTAATTTTCATTAATCTATAATAATACTTCAAATGTAAACCCTTACCATCTGCCCATCTTTAAACCATAACAAGGTTGGGTAGCCTTGGACTCCGTTCTCATCACAGATACTTTTTTGTACTGTACAATCAACCTACAAAAAAAAGTTTAAAATCAAGTATTGTTTAAGTTTTGATTAAATATTTATTGTGAAGTATTTTGATTAATGAGTAATTGCATTTTTAATATTTTTTGAAGTTTTGTAATCCATACAGTGACACCAATTAAAATATGCTTTTATGTAAAATTGTTTCTCCCACATATATTTCAATATTCTATGTTCTCATGTATCCATATTTAAAAAAAAAAAAAATTAAACAAAAAAATACAAATTAGAAATTAAAAATAATTAATTTTTAATTCATAGTACAGTTGTAGAGTGCAAATAACCGACCTGATCTTTTCCAGTAAAGTAGCTTGAATACTGTAATCTTTCATTTCATCACTAATTTTCATCACAAGGTAAAAAAATATTAAAAAATTATAATATGTTTTATTTTACTTTCTAAGAAAATCTACTTTTAAAAAGAGATTTAGAAGAAAAGTGTTGATTGGGGGGGGGGGGGGTAAATTCACTTAAAAAAACAAAAAAAAAAAAAAAAAGTAAAGGCAGTGGAAATAAGTCACTTAGCCTTTATAGAAAAAGTATATCTTTCATTGATTAACAAAATAAGAAAAGATAAAAATAAATTTTTTAAATGGATTCAGTCCTAAATGAATACTGTATGTATTCTCCAGTGTCCATATGGATATTACATGTGAATTGCTTATTTTGTTTCAGTTCACTAAAAAGTGTAGATTTCACTTACGAAATGGTTGTAATCTAGCCTACGATAATCTATATTCCGATTTTAGTTCCTAAATGAAAACTGTAATCAAGGGGAGATGGGATTTCTGATACTTAAATATTCGAAAGTATGATCTAGCAGATTTTTTAAATATATTGTATCAGGCACTTTCTGAGTAACACACACAGGGTGGCTATAGTCGAAGCTACAGCTCAGATATATATTATACAATTATTAATCTAGGTAGCTATCATTATATAATCACAATAATTAACAGCTATGGAATATAAACATATTATAAAATGGATGAGGTTGGTCTGTGTATATATTTCTTACCCATACATACAAGAATAAAGCAATATAAAAGCTACAAACTGTAAATTGATGCATATGATTATTTTATATATTTTTTTGTTTTATTTTATTTTTTTATTTTTAATAAACACAAATGTTTCACATTTGTAATTTTATTTTAATTTTTTATTTTAAAGTTGTTTACGTGTTGGAACATGTTTAAAAAAAAGAAAATGAAACAATTAAAAGTCAGGTGGCCATTGTTTTACCAAATATTAAGATACATTAATAACTGAAATACAGGCTTATTATATACCTGTATCAATATATGTAATATATAGGATATATGAGCACAGACTTTCACATGACAAACCACTCATCACTCTATCTCATATCACTGATACACTTAAACACATATATGTCAAAAATATAAATAATCATCAATATACGTATGACCAACTGATGATTGCTGGTTTAGCATGAAATACATATATTGGTGATTATTTACCTTTTCGACATATATGTGTTCAAGTGTATCAGTGATATGAGATAGATTAGTGAATCATGTGAAAGTCTGTGCTCATATACCCTATATATTACATATATTGATACAGGTATATAATAAGCCTGTATTTCAGTTATTACATAGTAGAGATGTCTTCCCATCCCTTGTATATATAGTAAATGGATTATGTCCTATACATGAGGAGTCAGATTGACTTTAGGTCAACATGGGTGTGACAAGAATCCCGGTCTCAGGGTGGCCTTTGAGCGTTCTATCATCAGATTTTCAATTGGATGGACGGTTGAAGAGTTGGAGTGTGGAGTGGATTGAAGCCTATCCATTAAAGTATGAAGATTGGCTATCTTAATATATACCTGAACACTTATTGCATATATGTGTAGAGATGATAATCTGGACCAACTGATGATTGCTGGTTTAGCATGAATGTTTTCGACATATATGTATTCAAGTGTATCAGTGATATGAGTGGTGGGTCATGTGAAAGTCTGTGCTCATATACCCTATATGATATACTAATGTATTAATGATCATCCTGCTTTATATTTTTATTTTCATGAACAAAAGAGTTCGAGGAATTCGAACGCCAATGCTTGTATAGAAAAACCTGGTTCCCTTGTTAGATTGATATTTTTAGTTTTAATCCTTTGTAATAAAAAAGTAAGAAAATTTCTCTTTGTATCCAAATTTTAAAATGACATTTATCAGTATAGTGGTCTGAGTCAACCCAGGACAGAAAAAAAAAAAAAAAATTTTAATTAAAGATAAAATTCTTTAAAAGATGAAATAGATAATAACTTAAATATGTAAAGAAAGTTACGTGCATTGTTCGAATTCATTAGCCATCAAGATAAATGTCTGAGGCAATTTTTCAAAGGGGGGTACCCAACTTCATAATGTAATGAAGGTGCTATATAAGCTGTTCACCAGGACAAAAAACAAACAGACAGACTTTATTTTTTTGTGTCACCACAATTATTCATCATTCTAAATTTTATGTAAAAGTTACTTACAAAGATTACCATTGCTATGGAATACTAGTCTTAGCAATTTGATGGTTATTGTGGCAGACATTGCGGAAAAAATCGAGGTTGCAGAAATCTTGCGGTGCTATAACGAGCTCCTGTTGCTTGTCTGAGTATCACAAGCTATATGCTGTGCAGGCCCTATATTCAGGCCGCAATTAAGAAGAAAGGGTTAAAAGCCGAGTCTTTAGTGAAAATCCTTTTCAGTTAAGCTAAAAATAGCAGTTTGCATGAGATAGTGAAGCAATAAACGGAGAGCCAAGATGAATATAATTTCTGTCAGCCAGCAAGATGGTTATGGGATAGAAGCATGCTTCAGTGCATCCGTCCAGCTCTATCCAAGCTGTCAACATGTAGTCACCCAGGTCCAGCCAATGTCGATGATGATCGCCAGATTGATGTATTGTTAAAAAGGTATTGCCCTGCTGACTATATGTATAACATGTTCAGTGACCCCAAGTCCAAATGAAGTCTCCAAGACATCGGAGGGTAAAATCTATTTTAATTATTTAATATTGGTTTTCTTCAATACTATTTGTATGTTTACTTTAGGCATATATAACTTATTAAACCTGAATCTTATTATATTGGGAAGTTTATCTTTCAGTCTAGTTCATGTATGTCAAATCATTTATCCACCAAGCACAGGATTCTTTCATGTTAAACATCCTTCCATCTTTAGCTTAAGATATACATAAATTATAAGACAAGTGTGTGTATGTTCAATCATATTTTATTAATGTTTAAATCATGCAAGTTGTGGTTTTACTTTGGTTCTTCATGTACTTGATATATATATCAGCACATGATTATAAAATATTAAATAGTGGAATGGATATATGAATGAACATACATGTACGATCGTATATTTATTGATATTACATGACTTATTATAATACCTAATATATATGTGTGGGTATAGAACTCAGACCACTTAATCCAAAGATATTTCAATGAATTAGGAGAGGGAATTCCTCAATTAAATGACTTTATTTATATTATGATGTTGGAAATGGGTTAAAGAATGTATCATTTTCTTTTATTTGTACAGTTGGTGATGGGTTACTGGGGTTTAATAAATATTGATATATTTGTGTTAATAAATATTTATTTACTTATTTAATAAGTTATTTCGTTGCTTGAGTGTTTCATTTATTTTCTCTTTATCAATAATATAACGAAGTATATATTTCCGAGAGCTGCTTAACTTCATAATAACCTGAGATAAAAAGAGAATTGAACTTAGCTTAATGGGATACTGCTTTATCGGGCATTAGATATTTGATACCATGCAAATATTTTAGTATAGCTGATATGTGTTGTATAACGGGTTGGTGGTTGTATATTCTCTCAGGAGGGAATTTTCTCTTTCTGGGAATGGAGCATAAATGCCAGGTTTCAAAGGTATATAACGGCTAACATCTTGACATCCGCCAGTATGGAAATGAAATTCTAACAAGGATGGGGTTATAAAAACCAGCTATGGTTTAATATCTTGCTCAATTAACAATTTAATCATGTAAATTAAATTATGGAATCCATATTTCAACGAAATTGTTATCGATACCTTACCCTGAGGTGTTACAATTATTTCATGCTTAATATGTACACTTAAAAAGTATAAACAGGGTGGAGGTTGCCCAGTACAATATATATATATATTGATTTTAACATAAACATATGTTGTTTTTTACTTCAATTTGTTAAATATTTATTCTTTGTAAGTATACAATGTTTTTCTAAGTTTTATAAATATATCTTTCAGGAGATAATATTTTATATTAATAATGTTAAAAACATTTATTACTTTTTAAAAAAAATAAAAGCATATTGAAAAAAAAACTATAAACAATCAAACTGAAGGCCACATGTATGAAAAGATGATCAGTTCTCTCTTATGCCCGTACAGCCAACTGTGAATAAACTCATGTTATGTATTAACAGTCCAACTATTCATAACAAATATTTCTAGATACTTGTATGTCTGGATGAAAAATTACAACATAAAATGTGGGAGCAAGTTTCATACTCTCCCTGCCATACAGAGAATCAGTTCAAATATTTTTATTAAGTTTTATCCAATTTAAAACTTAATCTTAGTGTGTTATTCTATCTTGAGTTAAAGTAAGAAGCATACTATCACATTTCATATCATAATTCACATCTAGAGATGCTAGTGCCTAAAATTTTTGTTGTCAATAGCGAAATTATGTCACTACATACCATGTATTTATATTCAAAGACAATATTCAAAAACAGAGTTGCAGGCTGCTTGAAATTAATTTAACAATCATTTTCAATGAAACACACTATGTAAATTCATACTTACGAAAGTTCAATATAGTAAAAATAAATAAAAAACCAGTTATTTATTTTTCATGTTTTAAAAAGACGTAGAATTAACTTTACCAATTAAAAAATTGCTAATCATAGTTTTTTTTTCACATTATTTTTGTCAATGTTATAACTATGCAATTTTAAATAAAATTATTAACTTTACTGTTAACTGAAAGAGATCCTTTGATTCATCTTTGAGGTGGGATGTAATCAAAAACATATGACCAAAGACATGTAAGAAAGATCTATAATCCCCAAGTTATACATTTTGTGCTGAACCAGCACTCATCAGTTGGCTCAGGCCACAATCTTTTATACAGATCTTTATCAATGTTCAGTATATATAATAAAGGTCAAATGTGCTGCCATCACAACTTTGATGCAAATCACTTAAAGAAAATGTATTAATAATTTTTATTAGTCATTCATTAGACTAGAAATTATTCAATAATGAATATTTCTGTAGTGTAATTATTCACTACACCACACATGCATAGAAATCAGTCAATCTCAATTTGTTGTCAAAGCAACTTCCTTTTAACAATAAAGATGGAATCCCACTTCTATTTATGGTCCAATATATTTATTTTGGAGACCTTCATCCTGCAGTGGATTGATAATGGTTGATGATAATGATATTTATTTAATCACTAAAGATTGCAATTTGACTACAGAGACTAAAATTATTGATACAAAGAAGTTTAAATAAACTTCCTTAAACAGAAAATGTAACCTGTTCTGAATGCAGACTAATAAATAATCAATTATAACATTCAAACTGCAATTACAATTTTCAAATTTTTAGAGCGAGAAAAAATACAAAATTTAATTACCTTTGCGATGGTAACAGAACTATCAAGCTTAAAACTATCAGCTAACTGATTCCAAATAGGGGCTAAGCGTTGACAGTACCCACACCAAGGAGCATAAAATTTAATGAAATGCTGACCTCTCTCTATATGGGAGTGAAATGTTTCTAAAGTAATTTCAATCGGATCAGATGAAATGGCAGGTAGTTTTGGTTGTTCTTGAGATTGTACCTAATATAAAGAAAAAAAACATTTTAGAAAAAATAAAACCATATTGATATTTACATATATCAAAACAAAATAATTTAACAATATCTGAGTTTAAATTTAATGAGCATTGGAAAGTAGCAGCAAGCCAATTCATACCAATTTAATTACATTCCAAAAACTTTATAAATCTGGTTCATGAATTAAATATTTTTTTAATCATTCTAAGGCTAACTTCATATTCTCATTAATTTTGTGCTATCTAATTTATAGATGTAATTAGAAGGGATTTGTATTCAAATTTTCAAGCTCCCTACAGCTATCCATTCCCTATTATACAACTGATACATATGACCACACACATGTGAAAAAGATAATTATCTCCAATATATGGATTTCATGCTGAACCAGCACTCATAAGATCATCTCCCACACACACACACACATATATATAATCAGTGCTCAGTTTGGTCAGACTAGCTTAAAGTCATCATGGTTATGACAATAATATTGCCATCAATAAGGGTTTTGAGCATTCCATTATTAGGTTTTCAATGATATGGATGGCTGAGGGTAGGAGAGTGAAGACTGAAGCCTTCTATCTTAATATAAAGTATGGGAAATGATGATCTGTACCAACTAATGAGAGCTGGTTCAGCATGAAATACATATAGTGGAGATCATTTATCTTTTTCACATGTGTGTGATCATGTGTACTGGTTGTATAAGATGGAGTAAATAGCTGTAGAGAGCTTGAAAGTCTGAGTTTAAATCCATTCTAATTACATTAAGTTCAGTATAGACAATATACTTGTATTTAAATATTAATTAATAGATGCTAAATGGTAGTACTTAATAAATTCTTATCCAGTGTTGTCCTATACAGATATTCCCAGACTAATTTCTAGCTTATGGATTTCATATAAGAGTTTATTAGTGTTATATATAGCGTTCGCAAAATAAACTCTTAACAAGCTTTGAGAATATCCTCAACCCCAGACCGGTTTCTGCATCTAGCGTCAACAGTGAGGTGTTAGGATATTCATTAGATTAAAAATACTAGGACTAGCCCAGCACTTTATCTAATGTATAACTATTGAGAAGAAAATTTGAAACTTTCAGACATCTATATGTCTAAAAATCCAGCTATCTAACTCAAATAGCCATATGGGACTGAACTAAGTTCAGATACACCATATATTAATAGCTCTAGCAATATAAAATCGCCAAAGCCTTAGCAGCAAAAAATAAATTGATAAAAAAATCAAGTCAGATGTCACATGACCTAATTTTAATAAAGCTCGTGTTTACAAATGTTATTAAGCAATACCATTTGGCAGCTATTAATTACTAAAGCTTACTTACACTAGATGGCAAAAAAAAATACAAAGAATACAAGAATTTGTTAATGAATAGTATATGGTGTCTTTTTACTAAAAACAAATGTTCAAATTGTCAAAAAAATACATTTTACCTTTTTTTTTTTTTAAAAAAAAAAAAATGAAATTATTAATAATTATTATCTTTTATTATTAAAATAAGTGTCTCAAATGATTAATGGTATTGATGGCAGGTTTTCAAGAGTTAAAATTCCTTGATTGATTCTCAATTTATTTCTTTACAATGGAATGATCTATGCGCTCAAATATTATATATCTTCTTATGCAATTTATCAATGACAAATAAATGGGAACATTTTTTTACTAAACAAGAGCCCAAAATATTACAATTTGAGAATACGGATACTTCAATTCACAATGTTAAAGAAAGAAAAATCAGAAAATCAAAAATATGATTTTTTTTTTTTTTAAAAAAAAAAAAAAGGTAATTACTGCCTTATGGAAAAATATGCAAAATTCTGATGAAACAAGTTCAATGTCAAAAAGAAAATAAATTATAGCTCTCGAGGTTAATGACCTTCTCACTCCAATGCGAACAAAGCAAAAATTCAGTTATGTAATTGGTTTTTAAAACAGTGTAATAAAAAAATAAAATAAACACAAGCACGTAGTTATTTTATACATTCATAAATATTTCAAAGAAATTAGCATTTTGATTAGTACATGAAATATTTTAAATTCATTTTTTTCCATTTTATAAACAAAATAAAATGTATTGAGATATATAAAGATATATATATATCATTTATCTAATGAGTCATTACAATCGCAATCGGATTCATCTGTGCATTCTCTTATTGCTTACTGCTCATTTTAGTTTTAAGCACTCATCTTCTTGGTATCTCTGCTCGTTTCAGCTAATGATTCCTAATGTTAATATTTTATCTGATAAATTTACAAGTACTACATAAAGCAAATAAATAACAGCCATTTTTATGTTTTGTTTCCAGTGATATTTCTATTCTGGTTTTTTTCAAAAAAAAAACAAAAAAACATTACTGATCAAAATTGCTGGATTGTTCAATATTTTGACTGCATTCACTAAAATGGAAAAATGAAGCCACTTAGAATCAAATATGAATGGAAATCAATATTTAATAAAAGGAACTATCAGACTTTCAAGATATAGCTTCCAGATACATTATCACTGTCATTTTCCTAGATGATAATACTCTATTTCACAAGTGCATACCATAGGAATTTGAAAAGCATGTTTGTTATACAGTTTCCATAACAAGGATAGGCAATATGACAGGTCGCACTTCAACCTTAAATCTTTTCAGGTCACATATACTCAATTGTTTTTTTTTCTCTTCATTACGCTGCAATCAGTTACTGTTTTCTCCAATGCATTATTGCAATTGTAATGATTTAATTGTAAAGCATTGTACTTCATAGGCGAACTATTTGATGTGTTTGGAATTTGCAATCGTAAGCGTAAACATATACTATTTTAAGATAACATGCCAATCATAAAACATTCTGGAATTTATTAGATGAAAATGGATATTTTTTTATATAGATAATACATACTTACAGTGCTTAGACATATTCTTAGGAATCTAGTTTTCTTTCAAATAAGAAATAGTCAAAATCTCAGTACTGAGCATGACTTACTGATTTCTAAGAATCAGAAATTTTAATCACTTCCCAGATTATAAAAAAGTTAATCAAGATGTGCAGCAATGTTATATTAATGCTTTCTTAATTGAGAAAATGCAAAACCAATAGCAACATGTGAATATTTTTAATTACTTGGGTTTTTTAAGCAGAAATTTGAATTTAAAAATAACTGTATTGAATATACATCCTAAAAATTAAGATAAAGTACCACTGGCCATAAATCTGTCTCAGCATAAATAATATCAACACTTATTTTCCTAATCACCATCTCTTTATGCCACTCTTAAATAATGGAAAAGATGCAGATATCCTTCAACAATTCTTTAGAAAACGTAAGGCTTAATATTTCTCTATAAACTATTCAAATATTTTATAATTTCATCTCAAGTAGAATACAAACAATTCTAAATGCAAACAACGGATTTTACATCATAGTAATAAATAGTGCGAGTATCATCGTTACTTTATCCAGCTCTGGAATATTTGGGTATTATATAAATACAATATTGCAAATTATATCGAGACAAATCATTTCAGCAAGCACTATGAACTTTTCTTTTAAGATAAATGGTGGATAGTCTTGTATGCAGTAGATTTCAGATGTCCTTTGGGAAAAAAAACAACTAGATGTTTAATCTGAGGTTATATCCAGTCAGGACATCTGTATCATTTACCTACAATAA
Source organism: Epiperipatus broadwayi (assembly GCA_028023455.1). Taxonomy (NCBI): domain Eukaryota; kingdom Metazoa; phylum Onychophora; class Udeonychophora; order Euonychophora; family Peripatidae; genus Epiperipatus; species Epiperipatus broadwayi. Next base: position 5,391,151 of record JAQFVV010000047.1, read on the forward strand.
AGATGAAACGCCAGTTACATGCTAAGAGTGAATTAACATGTAAGTTATTTTAAATATTTATAAATAATACATTAGATTTTTTTTAAAAATCTAACTTTTAATAACTTAGATATTATTCTTTGTCAGACCTAAGCTTCTTTTTTCAAATTGCAATTTATTTATAACACAAATTTTTCATCAAATTTTAAGAATACAATTAATAATCATACATTTAATTATTTACAAATTTCACTTCCTTTCAAAATGTATTTGATAACTCTTCAGAAATAAAGAATTTGCAACTGAAATAAAACATTTAGCCAAATTTTAATTTTTAGTAAAAGATAATCACACCTTCAATTTAATTTAATTCCATATGTGAATGCCATCTCTGATATCTCTAACTATAAAAGAATTGAATAAAATAATGGCCACCATCTGCGAGCAAACTTAATAGCCAAAAATAAAGTACAATTTTTGCAATTCAATCTTATATTGAGTTTTCTCGATGCTTATGTTGCTGGTTATTTGTCATCAACCAAAAAAAAAGTGTATTAACAGATTTAATAACAAGGCATTTCGTTTATGCATTTAGAAACTAATGCAAACAGGAGTTTTTTTTAAAAAACTTTTCCCCCTAATATGTATATGATAATAATAGAAATATGTCCATCATTTGACATCAAGTTAAAAAAATTTATTTTTTTAAATGCACTATATTTTAAAACTGACACCAACATTACTAGCATACACTATATCGTCAACAAAGATTAAATTACTACAAAGACGGCATTTTCTGTTACTCTTTTCATAGCAGATTTTTATAACTAAATATAGTATACATATTTTCCCCAGACTTCCAAGAATCAGATCCCCTACATTTCATCAAAATAATAACAATATACATGATTAATCTTATTTAAAAGATATTTCATAAATTAAGTATTGAAATAGTGAAGGATTTAGTGTACCATTACAAAGTTTTCTTCTGAAAATTATTTAAAATTTTCATGTTTACATTAAATTTATAGCAATATTTCTATCCTGAGCCATCTACCAGCAGAATGTAAAAACTCTAGGTTAGAAAGAACAAGATTATTATTATTATAGATATAGCAATGGTGAACTCCAAAAAAAAAAAAAACAGTATAAGCCATGTAATGTATATAAAATGTTACATGTGTATTTTAAAAATTTTTGCATTTAAAATTACTATTTGCTCCACATAGTTTGAAGCAGTAGCAGATTTGAAAACTAAAGGTTGAATTAATCCAATAAGAAACAAATTTCTTTTTGAAGTGATATTAATATAGTTCTTTCTTTTTCCTTATCTTCTGTGCATTGATTTTATTAACAATAATATTACCTTCCATTTAATGCAAAATATTGTTTCCACAATTAGTTTTCTTTTTGTTTTGACTGCCAAAGAATCTTCATCAGAGTTGCAATCAGAGTATAATATATCATTTTCTAAATAATCATGAGTATTTAAGTATTTTTGTGGACAATGGAAAGTGTAAGAAAATAAAATATAAAAATATGTTGCAATGAATAAAGTGTAAATGAAACAAGTTATTAATTATAAGAGTCAAAGTCTTTAGATTACAGTTTAGATCCACCACTTCTGGTGCCTGAATATTATGTGGCCATTGACGATTTATTTACTGCTATATCTATTTCCAAAAAATTTTATCATCATCTTTATTAAATATAAATAACACAAATGACTTGAAAGAATTTATAAGAGATTCAAAGAGCCTGTAATTCAATATAATCATTAAAAATTAATTTAAAAAAAAAAAATCACAAGGCCAATTCGATTTTTTTTTTTTAAAAAAAAAGAGGAATTGCTTACAATCCATCCTAGTCTGCATAGTCTATTGATAGTCAATTGTATCAATGTATAAACTAGTAATTTTGCGAATCAATCAATTTCATAATCTACTCTAATAAATTTAATAATCCACCATAAATAAATCATAGCTATTAAATATGTACCGTTGATAACATGTAAACTTATTCACAGATCAACTAAATTGAAATATATTACTATAATTCACAAGTAACGTATTCAGACTTGGTTGGTCTGTGAATAAATTTTTATAACCTACAAAAATATAATAGCATTTACATACAAATATGAAGATGCTGATAAATACATCGAATTATAATTATATATAAATAATCTCTTTAATGATTTATTTATAACTTTTAATAAAGAGTTAAAAAGAAAATAGCAATAAATCAAGTAGATCACTAAATTAGTCACTGCTGATCTATTGCAAGGCCTTGACAAAGAATTAAATATTTAAAAAAAATCTATAATAAATTTTATAACAACAATAAAACATATATTTCAAAGCTATACATTATTTATGCATTATTTCTGCAGAAAAAAAATTCATCTTACTATACACGCAATAAAATAAGTTTTCACCATTGTCTAAACCTCACAATATGTTTGGAATATGGCTCATAACTTAAGCAAACTGCTAATAATCAATTTATAAATAATTTTGTCCAAACATTAATAAAAATAATTAATTATTTTAATAATTTAAAAATAAAGCAAATTAATTGTTGGGTGCTTCTATAAAATGGCATGTTTCCCAAGTATTGAAATATTTAAAATATAATTTAATAAAATCAGTAAGTATTTCATCATTTGCTTTACAAATATGTTTTAAAATAATGTTCTAGATATGCTACTTAAATATGCTATAATTTTATGTAATTAGGATTCACAAATGTAAATTTAAAGTATGAAAAACTTCATAATATAGGATTATGAAAAGGCTTCTTAGCAAAACAATATTAAATATATAACATATAAACAATATTTAATATTTTTTTACATTTATTTCATTAAAAGAATTTTTTTAATTGCATATAGATTATTGAGTAGATGTAATAAATCATTAACATTATACACAGATTCTTTCTTGTGCTGGTCATACATTCCAAACAAAACTGACAACCACTGAACATCAATTTATGGTCTCTTGAATTAAAGCCAATTACTGACCATTCTTTAACAATTCTATTAATATCCATTAATTCCCTGTTGCATTTTAGCTAATGTGCTGGTTCTTTTTTTTGCTATGCATATTATTTCCTTAATTCATTAATCGGATAGATCCTTTTATATTCTACCATTTCTACTCAACTAGCTTCAGTATCATTTTACTTTAGATTATATTATTGTATTTCTCTATAATTTCATATATCCTACCAAAATGAAGTCTTTAATCATAAAGAGCATTTATCAAATATTTAATGTATATCATAATACTGTTACAGAAGGTTTTGCAATGCAATTTAAATTAGAATAACAATTGTGCTATCTCATAAATGGAGTACACCAGGAAAACAAAAAATAACAATCAACTTCTGACCAGGATTCAACTAAAGTTCTTGCAAAAAGAGTTTTATATTATTAATAAAATTATCGACATTTGTACTAATCATTATAATCAGAAAAAAGTTTAAGAAATGAGATATTAAATAAAATCTATTTACAAAATCAAATGCTGATTTTAAATCGAAATTAATTAGACATATAGTTCTGCAAATTTCAATTCTAGAACTATGTAATAAACTCACTGTTCAGATAATGTAAAAAAAAAAAAAATAGCTGTAGCATATAAATGATAATTTCATATTGAGAAAGAAGTACATGAACACACCATTCTATTGTTATTTTTGGTAATTAATCAGTTAATCAAGTGATTGCATATTTATAGTTATTGACTGTGTATAAAGAAGTTTACTATTAAATGAAAGATATTCCTCTGATTATTCGCTGACATCTTAAAAATTGAGCCACATACATTTTCCATTAAACACATTCTTGTTTTTAGAGCTGTTTTTACAATATTGCAATTCAAATAGTTCTTCTTAACACTTTTTATTATTATAGTTTCGACTGTACCATGCAGTCTTCATCAGATCACAATTATTGTTTTTTAAAACATGAAAATACTAGTAATTAGAGTTTCGTGTTTTAAAAAAGGATAATTGTGATCTGATGAAGAATGCATGGTACAGTTGAAATTCAATAATTGTGTTTTAAAAAGGATAATTATGATCTGATAAAGACTGCATGGTACAGTCGAAACTGTAATAATAATAAAAAGTTTTTGCTGAAAAAAGTGTAAGAAGAATTATCTGAATTGTAATATTGAATATGAAGATAGCAGAAATAAAGGAAAGGAAGAAGACAAGTGTTTAGAAAGATTATATATAGATGTTTTTACAATGTGAGAAACAATGGTAAATGGTCATAAAACTGTAGACAATCAATATGCATGAGTTAGCATAATGATTTGTTGGATTTCGCCCCAGAGTTTAAGACCAAAAAAACATTATTGTAGTCTTTCTTGAAAGTCTAATAGTTACTACTTAAAACATTGATACGTTTTTTGAGGGTGAAATGAAAACCAGAACTAACATTTGCATCTCTATAACTATCACAATCACAATAAAAAAATAATAAATCACAGAAAAAGTCTTCACAAAAGATTTCCGGTTAATTGACTTTCATTTATCCAATGAAAATTCAAAAAATGTAACAGTACCTCCTTTCAAAATCAACAAATTGAAACTGGCTCATAATATATATATGCAATCTTTTAACGTTAATTAGTTAAGCTCTCTTTTAGAAATTTATAAAAACTTATGTACTTATATACGTGAACATTTGATGCAAAATCAACTGCCTTCCTGCATAATGTAAATCTATCAATCAAACTGGATTACATACAAAAAGTTACTTGATTTTTCATCAAATATTGCTTCATATTAGAATCCCAAATTTTCATAAATTTCTATATAGGGTGTAAATAAATAATGTTAATAGATTACTTTACTATATGTATACAACGCTTAATTTGCTTAGTTGAAGTTAAAGGTCACCAATGACCTATAAATATTAATATTTCATTTACAACTGTAATGATAAAGTATTATACAAAGTAGTGCATATTATTCACTAGTTTTTCTTGATATGAGGAATGTATTTCATTCACAAACACATTCACTGCAAATGTGATTCACTAAGTTCCAACTATAACTTTAATTTTTTTTTAAACAGATATTATTAGATACTATATCAGTTACTTTTATTCATTTCTAGAATTTACGAAAAAATTACCTATTACATCAAATAAATTTGATTTTTTTTTTTTTGTATCTCTATCCACAAATTCAAATTTCTTTATAAGCATCAGCTGTTAAAACATTCCCCTTACTTAAAAGATTAATACTTTTGTATGAACTTAGGCACACAAAAAAAGCTTCTCTGAATTTTGGCAGATTTTTCTTTTGGAGAAGACAATATGGAAAATTACCTTTTAAAACGAGTATAGGAATTCGACTTGTATTTTACTTGTTAAAAAAATCATATATATAAATAATAATTGTTTCTAACGAGTTTGTGCAACACATTGCATTATTTTTAATAACTATAAATTGCATATGAACATTCTCTATGATTTAACAGAGCATCTAATATCAATCATCTGTTAGCCATAAAACTATTATGATAACTGAAAATTATATGTTTATTATACATCAGTCTACTTGCATTTAACCTGGAGATAATCATTGATCACGCTATTGTAACATTTTGCATTAACGTTAAAAAGATATGAATATATTTTTTATTCCTTGCAATTTTATTTACAAGTAAATATTTTAATTTCATTTGATTTTAGAATGTATTATTTTCTAGTAAAATACATTTTGTGGAGGAAAAAGTCAATCATAACAGATTGAAATTTGTGCTGATCTACCATAGGTCAAGGCTCATTTTAAAAATGTCACTATTCTCTCTGAAATCTAATCTAAAATTTAAACAATAAAGAATACCTTTAGAAACAAAATATCAGTTTTTTTAAACAATATATGGTAAGCCCAGTCCAAATATATTTTTTATTATTAACATTATATAAAGTTTGTAACTGAAATATCAGTAAAAATCGAATCTCTAGTTAAAGAATCAATAAAATCTTATTTTACTGCATATAGATGTGTTTGTTGTCAATTTCATATTTTTGATGATTTTTATTTGACAGATCAATCTTCAAAGCCAAAGATACTTGTATAAAGAAAAGAAGTACTTAAAAACCTGTCTTAACAAACATTGTTATAATTTTTAGGCCATTAAGGTCTAGTAACAGATGATTCCATCAAAATATCATTTATAATTTTAATTATTTCTTATTATTATTTTAAAATAAATAATCAAATTGTTTTAGTGTTTGGGAGTTCTTGAGTAGTTTGGGTGCTGGAAGTGTCAGAACAGGGTAGATTTGAGCAGCTTGCCCTCCAGACTTTAACACAGTGCCATGACACAGCACGAAATAAATAACTGAATGGTTTTATTGCTTGGAATATCACAAGATGTTTGAGCACCAGAAGCATCAAATTAAAATTGATCTGGGTACCAGTTTTAATTGCAGTAGTTATATATAGTTTATATCTTAAGAAAATCATTTTTTATTATTGTTTTAAAATAAAATAATCAAATTGCTTTAGTGTTCAAGAGTTCTTGAGCAGTTTGATGCCGGAAGTGTCAGAACTGAGTCGATTTGAGCACCTTGCACTCCAGACTTTAACACTGTGCCATGACACAACACAACGTAAATAACTAAATGGTTTTATTGCTTGGAAGTTCATAAAAAGTTTGAACACCAAAAGCAATATAATTAAAACTGATCTGAGTATTATCTGATTGCATTAAACTATGCATGGCTTTAGTATTTTGAAAGCCTTTTAATGAAATTTTCTTTCAAAATTGATATTTTATATAAATTGGAACACAGAAACTATCATTCATAAAATAAAAGAATGTTTGTAAAAGTGGTCAGATTTTGTCTAACAATAGCTGTTATGCTATTGATTTTAGTTTGGATAAACATAGCTAGTTATCATTTGAAAATAAGTGATTATTTCTTCATTTTTACATAAATTTGTTACTTGCGTCAAAATTAAATATTTCCCAATTTTAAAAAAAACTAACAATTTATGATCTTTTACAGTAGCATCTAGATTCCAATTAATGGTTTTCTTCCAATTTTAAGAAGTTAAGCCACCAACATAAAATTAACTTGTTTCTTTAGATAACCTTTATTATCTTTTCTGATCTTACTAAGTGTCTTACAAACTTAATCTTTTACTTATTTTTATAATGATGATTCAATAAGTTCTCATCACCCTCATCATCCAGGTTCAGTCAAATATTAATCCAAAGATCTGACATGTATGCGTCAACTTAATTAAACTCTCCAACAGATTTGGTAACAAAAAATAGGTTTATTAACAAATTTAACACAAAAAATAATGCATAGCTATAAGTTATACTCTAAGAAAGTTTTCTAACTAAAACTCTTCTATATTAGACAGAACGTTCCACCCTTCACGTTCTTGATTGTTTAACTTATAAATAATAATGGCAGGTGACATTACACTCCTCCACCCATAGCAGGGGAAACGGCTATCTTACATAGTCACTTAGATAAGCGGGTGGCTTCCTATCTCGCTTTGGGTGTTTATATTCTGTATTATCTACTGAAATCTTTTCCCGAGGTTTTGGTATCTGGTAATCTGGACTTGGCTCTGAGTTATCAGGTCTCTTTTCAGAAGGTTTATTCCCATTGATTTGAGCTGTATATGTATATTGCCAGTTTGGATTGATGCAATGGCGGATATGATTAAAATGTCTCTTGCATCTAACATTATCTTCCGTTTGTACTGTAGCAATATTCTTGGAAGTTATGCCAATTACTTTGCTCTTTATCCAAATTTGTTATAGGCAATCTCTAATCAACACCTTCTCACCTACAAGAAACTTCTGACTTTTTATCAACAGTTTCTCTTGTCGGTTCTGGTAGGAGTAAAGTTAAGTTGCTCTGTAACTATCTTTTCAGAAAAAGTTCGGCAGGAGTCTTTCCACTAGCAGCAGTTAGAATAGAATGTTGTGCAAATGGTATTTTCCTAGTCTTGCAAATTATTGGTATTGCATTTTCTTTTAACTCTAGATGAACTGGCTTTGTTTTCATTTGTCCTAAATTTTTAGTGACAAGTGATGGGAATTTAATCTGCATTTTGTTTCCGATTTTAATTTTCTTTATTATATTAATCCTAATTCCCAAAGAATGAAACCAGTTTCTGCCCATTAAGGGTTTTATTTTTTTATTTAATATATATAATGGTAAAACTCATTTGTTTGAGTTCAAACTGACCTTGACCATAACTTTTCCGATAATTTCGACTTTATTTCAATTAACATCTGTTGCACGAACTTCGGTATTCACTATTTTTTTTTTAGACTTATTTTTAAAAATAGATTTCCAATCCTTTAGAGATATGAGGGAAACATCAGAGCCGCTATCAATTTCCATTTCACAATGTTTTCCTTTGATGCACACAGTTTGATTAAAATCTGATTCTGAATTTTTCAGTGTTTTGATCTAGTATCGATCTTTTGAGTTGTTTTTTCCAGACTCTCTTGCTAGGGTTCCTCATGTTTCAGACAGTTGTTTACAATTGCAAACAACATGTCCGGGTTTTTTGCAGTGGAAACATATGCAGTTATAGCTACAATCCTCACCTTATTCAGCACTTTTCTGAATCGGTCGATAAAAGATAAGAGGTGACGCATTATTCAGAAAATATTTTGCCTGCTCTATTACAAGTTTGTGAACTATTCCCTTTTTAATGGCTTCTTTATATGTAATATTCGAGTCTGCAAGTAATTGTTTACGAAATTTTATGTCGTATAATCCGAGTAGCAACTGTTCAAGGAGTGCCTCTTCTAAATATTTACCATAAACACAATTTTTAGCTAATTCACGCAGAACTGAATCATATTCCTTGAAGGTTTCATTTTTTGTTTGATGTCATAAACGAAAGTGAAGTCTAGCGATGTGCTTCGACGGTAGCGGGCAGAATCTGAAGTTAATCTTTCAACCACATCGTTGTATTGTAAAGTTTCTGGTTCAACAGGTTCACATAACCAGTTAGCTACTTCTAAAACCTTGATACCTGCGAAACCTAGAAGTGTGGTAATTTTAATGTCATTTTGCTTAACACTATTTATCAAAAAGTGTTTTTCAACCAGTTTTACATATAACGGCTAATTACTGGGATTTTCAACATCGAATTCTCCTATTCTTAGTTGTATTATGGCGACCATTTTTTCATTCCAAAAATTGTTTTTCGGAGATCCTGTTCAACTGCGCCAATTTGACGTGTATGCGTCAACTTAATTAAACTCTCCAACAGATTTGGTAACAAAAAATAGGTTTATTAACAAATTTAACACAAAAAATAATGCATAGCTATAAGATATACTCTAAGAAAGTTTTCTAACTAAAACTCTTCTATATTAGACAGAATGTTCCACACTTCACGTTCTTGATTGTTTAACTTATAAATAATAATGGCAGGTGACATTAGAAGATCTTCCTAAAATTTTGGTTTTAAAAACAATCCTTAGTCTTATATTTTTCATGCTATTATGTAGCATTTGTACTTTACTCATTCGATAAGCTTAATTTGATTACACTAACATACATATTAATCTTGATGTTTTAGTTGATAGCAAAGTAGTAAAAATTTTCTTCAAAGACAAGTAATTGTTTGTTAATATGGGTATTATCCCTATGTCTTCTTATTGTCTGTGAAAATCACTTCCAAATATCAGTGTTATTTTCACTTTATTTGTTGTCATTAATAATTAATCTCATTTTCTTGGTTTTCCTTTTAAATACTTTTAATATTAAGATTATATCTTCCTTCTTTTCAGCTTTGCAAGTGCCACATCATCTGTGAATAGAAAAATGTTAACTGCTACTCCAATCTTAACTCCTGCATCCATATTTTTCATTTTACTGAAATCAAGAATTCTAGAGCCATCTCCCATAAACTTAAGAAATTGATAGAAACTAGACAGTTTAGTGCTATAAAATGTCCATTTCCAGATTTAGACTGATTTCTACCCTTTGCTTTCATCAGTAACAACTAGGATTCAAAGCTGGAACTAATGCACATATGTTTCTAGCATACATCTTTTATTTTTTTTACATTCAAACTAATATTCTGAAAGTAAAAAAAATAAATAAATCTAGGATTCCAAACCAAAGCTACCTCACTTGCATAGCTATATAGATCTGACACCAGGTGAGTTTCTAAACATTTTTAAAGACCTGTTTTATAACTGTAGGCACTTTTTATCCCACAGCTAGTAAGATTATTATCAACAACATCATACAACTGGCCTTATATTTCTTTCAGTAGCAATTATCTTTAGACAGTTTTAAAAACATATATTAAATATAACTGCAATAATATGAATAAAAAATATTTTATAATGGAGGCTTTTTACTTGCAGTGCACAAAAAAAGCCAAAAATAATTGTTTCTTCAACCACAATTGGGATTTTTATATTTAACTTGAAATAAAAGCATGGGGCATTCAAAAGTAAATTAATTTAATCACTTTTAGTGCATATTAAATAAAAGCATTATATATATATTATTTTTAACTTTTTAGTACTCGGATTTTTTTCAATAATGATTTCTATTCCAATTTTAAAAAGAAGAATAAAAACAGTGATGCAGTCTATGTAATGTTTGAAAGGAACTTCACGCGCATCAAAAATTGATTCCAACATTAATTTGTTTAGAAGAAAAAGTTTTTTTTTAAAAAAATTTACAATCAAGCAAAAATAAAATTTGTTTTTATTTCTATTTTAAATGACTGTAATATAAGCTTTTTTTTTCTTTTCAAAAAATATATTGCGTTCTCATATGGATCACTGAAAACTTACTGAACAGATATCAACACGTTTGAAATTTGATTGCCAACATCATTAAATCAGATAGACCTGAAGCATTGCACTGTGATATTGCATTGCCATTGATTACTAAAAACATGTTAAATTAATTACAAAATTTATCTACACAAAAGCAATTTAATAAAAATAGATTCCAGAGTGATACCTCCATTAGCTTTAAATGAATACATTCATTAAAGAGCAATTATTAATATAACTAGCAAATGCTATAACAACCAAGAACAAACTCGGAACAGTTTTTAAATATGGACATTTAGCAAAATCCATCCACAAAATCAAAGGTAGTTGAAAAAATCTCATTTGACTGGGGAAAAAAAAACTATTTTAATTTATAAGCAATACTTTGTCTTTTTAAAGGCATAATGAGCAACATAAACAAAAGGTGATCTCTAATAAATCATATATTTTCTCTATCAATTATTTTCACATGAAGTCAATTTAAATTAGCTAGAAGTATACATAACAATACAAATAAAATTTGACTATTCATTAAGATTTGTTTATAAAAGTTTATTGATATCTTAATATATACAATTTCTTACGATTATAAATTACAGATATATAAACATCTAAAATTTGGTTCAATATAATTGGTAAACATTTCATTCCTTGAAAGTTACAAATTTAATATTTATTTTTGACTTACGGAATATTAATAAAATATTCTGTGAAGCTAACAATCATATAAGACTCATTATTTAGTCTTGATTGCAAATAGTCCATTCGAAGAATATGCTGACTACTTCTATTAAGACCAAACCGCTTCCTCTACAACAAATTGTCAATTGTAAGTTCTTAATTCTAGAAACACCTACTTCTACTGGCAGAATAATCTTCCGTGATAAAATATTACTATAACATTCTGATGACTACGAAGTTTTTGATGTTATTGAACTAGTGTATGATCTTTTATTAGATAGTTCTTAATTAACAGCTTGAGAATCAGGCAATCCAAGAGGAAAGAAACTCCAATTTTATAGTAAAGTTATTAATATTTTAAATAAAATTAATGAAATCCATAAGTAGAATATCTTGAGGTTTAAAATCCATTATTTCACTTTCGGGGGCTAAAGAGAGATTAAAATGTTAATAATTCCTTAAAGCAGAAGTGTAAAAAAACTGCCAACTTACCGAGTCTGAACATGTTAAATTCTGCATATATATATATAATCAAAATTAAGCCAAATTCATAATTCAACCAGTCTAGCCAAAAAATAAACTCTAAAATACAACCAATGATTTCACTACTATAAACAGACTTTTCATGTGTTGTTATTTTGTAGTTTTTTTATACTTGAGAAGTCTGCTTGTAGCAGTGAAACCATTGGTTGTGTTTTAGAATTTATTTTTTGACTAGTTTAGTTGAGTTGTGAATTTGGGGTAATTTTGATTATTTATTGACTAGTTTAGTTTTATGTTTTTAAGGTTTGTAATACATATATACAAACATATAACAAAAATAAGCACATATATAAATATACTCTATAAAAAATCATTTTCATAAGTGTCATCAGGAATGACAAGCAATAGCAAACTATCATCAACAATTATCAAGTTTTATTGCTTGGTCATAATAGTCTTATATCTGGGCATTTGAATCTGATTTTTAGAAGAAAATTAAATGTTTAAAAATTAATAACTACCACAACAAATTAAGAACTCTTAAAAACATTAAAAATTCATTAGAAGAGCTCCCATATATCTTAACACGGAAAGTGTAGTCACACATTTTAAGCTGACTTTACTAATCTTGTTTACTTTTAAATGTTAAAATTGCAGTGCTGTCATAGTCATGAGATTTTCAAATCTGGTGACAGCATGGAATCGAATTCTGTACAGTTTTTATATATATGTAATATGAACATATTAGAAATAATTATGCAAAAATTCTGATTACCAAATGATCAAATCATATCATTCATATAGTAAGATCAAATACATAATTTTTGGTATGATAAAATATTTAAATCTGAAAAATCCTGCCATCTGAACCTATTGTCCAAATTCGTAAGCATTGTCCTCTTCTCTTAAGCTAAGTTCATTACTTCATCTCAAGATAAAGAAGTTTAGTATCAAATCATCTTTCACTTTTTTGTAAGATACATTTAATTCCCCTTCACATTAACAATATCTATATTCATGGTTTCAGTTATCAGCGATTCACAAAAATGGAAAATATAAAAAATAAATTTAAATTTGTTTGTTCACTGTACATATACAGTTCATAAACATGTATATATAAATGTTATATATTTCAATATTTATACACAAATGTATTTTAATAACGTAATGAGCTTGTAAATAATTGACAGTATTTCAAATATATAATGCTAAGAATACAAGTCTATTCATTGAAGAAATAAGTCTGAATATGTTAATAAAGAAATTTACAAGCTAGATTTACCAAAAATCATTTAAACAAACTTATAAATAAAGTCCATCTTTTCTTTATATTAATGACAATCTATTAACAAATTCATTTAAGTGATTCTTTGGAAATCTAATTTATGAATTATCTTATAACATATTTAAACTCATATGTTCTATGACTAGATTGACCTATATATATATGAGTGCATGTGTATATAAAAATTGCATATTATAATATCATTTACTATTGTCTACAAATTTCTTTTCTGCAACACAGCTTGAAACTAAACATTATGAATACAGGGGAGTGGAGTATATATATATAATATTAATTCCATACATATTAACTAAAAAAATATAAATCTGATTAACTGCCATCTATTGGTCGCCGGATAAAATGCTCACAATAGAGGAGTTTTACGGCAGCTATAATGATATATTTATACATTTAACCTAAGGTCTGCTATATCCATTATTCTTTAAATATTTAAAATTTGTACAATATTACTTTAACATCTAAAAAAAAAATGATGACAACTTTGGTATTAAATATTTTGACCAAACAAAACAGTGTGAATGAAGTAGGATTTATTATAAGCACTTTCATCAAACAGAATACAATAGTCTCATAAAACCAACTAAATTCTTATGTGTAAACTACAGGAAGCATTTAATAATGAAATGTAATATTTCATTACAACAAAGAAATGATATAAAAAGTTGTATGCTTTATCTACTAATGGCTCTCTAGAAAGAAAATTAAAAATATATATCAGCATAGCGGATAAATAAATTACACCTATTAAGAATATATACTGCTGATAATGTATAAATCCTATTCATAGAACAACTTTGTCCAAATATGCTATTATTGCAACAATTAATGTCAAATTCATCTGCTTAATCAATGAATTAGCATTGTATATGAGAAAGTGGGCATTATTTACAAGTTTGTTAATATGACTGAATATTGAATTGTTATTCTGCTAGCATATTTGGATAAGCTGCTTTGTGAATAAGATTATATTTAAAATTATCTCAGTTTTAAAACTTGATCATTTATATGCTATACATATATTATCATCTTTGTAAAGTATTTTAATTCTTCTTTCACTTCTTTATTACTTTATGCATTGATTAATAAATATTCCTTTCTTATATACACTTTGTTACAATATAATAATTTATGACTTGACAAAATCTTATAGTTCGACTGACTGGCAGTCTTCTTCAGAACTACAACAAATAAATATGAACACATAAGCACATATCACATAAACAATATATATTTAAAAATAATAAATTTCACAACTTGATACCTGTCAATAAATTATATCTTACATATCTATATACTTTAAAAAATAAAAAGAATATGGAAAAGATAAATCGTTGTTGTTATAAAATATATATTTAAGCACTGATTTTAAATATATATTCTATGGAGTATATATTATATATTTACATATATAAACTATAACTTACAGACAGGCATCAAGTTATAAAATTTGTTACATTTAGATATATATAATTTAGACTAGTCTCAAAGCTTTTGGCATTTCTGGGCCACATATTGGAGGGAGGGAATTATCTTGGGCACACATTAAAATATACAAACATTAGCAAAAACTGACAAGTGAAAAAAAAAAGATCCACACATAATTTTCATGATATCCACTACCACAGATAAGCAAAAAAAGTCTTCGCAAAATAATCTTAATTATGCAGCAGCCTGTTCGGAGAGTCTTATAAAATTGTTGAATAAGTTCCAAGTTTATGATCACTAATACAGAAAAACCACATAACTAAGTAATAAACTATCATTGATATTTTTTAATATCTTTTGATTACAAAAATAAAAGAAAAAACTAGTGAGATATTTGGCAGTATATGTACATTTATTTTATTCACATAATCACAAAAAAAATATCATATTTTAACTACGATTATGATTTTGTTTTCGGTCACATTCATAGTCATATGGCTTCAAGGGTTGAACACCCCTAATTTAGATGATACACGTTTATGTGTTTATATATATTATAGCTCTGAAGAAAACTGCTAGTGAATTGAAACTGTAAGGACAAATATAAATTATTTCATTGTAAAAAATATATATAAAGAAAGGTATTTATTTAATTCTCATATGTTACACAAATAAAAACACCTTAGAATAAGTAGCACAACATATATAGTCATTGAGAAGACACAAAATGAAAGCAAATATTAATCTTTGAAAGACATTATGGGAAAATAATAATAAATTGTTTTTTCAATAGTTGTCATATTTTGAACATACCCTATTTAAAAAAATTAATACCAGACGCAATACAAGATGAACAAAATAGAAGCGATTTATTGAAAATAAGATTAAATATCCCTCTCCCCCCAATCCTTGCATATTTTTAAAATAAAAGCACCAATCTTTTTTTTTCTTACAAAAAAAAAAAAATTTTGGGTTTAGTCATAAGTATCTAGTAAAGAGCCTAACTAGCATTAAAAATAAAATCCCAAAATATTGTAAGGACAGAAAGAATTTCATGATTTTGTAATGCAGTTCTGAATTTGGCTGCTCAAATAGAATAAGGAAATGGCTAATAGTACCAAAAAAAAAAAAAACAATAAATGAGTTCTCATGCAATTCCAACTGATTTTAAATACAAAACCTTACAGTTGGAATGAGATATAGTAGTGATAGTTAAGGCTCAAATCTTTTACTATGAACTAATCTAAAATAACTCCCTATTATTTTAATCTCAAAATGACAATGATCAAGTTGCCATGCGATAATAATCGCCTGATTATCCTGACCCATTTTAGGGAAAAAACTTAGCATATGTATAATTGGATTAATCCACAGATGACAATTAAGATCCAAAACTCTTACTGTAAACTAAATTTCAAGTTAAACTCCTATAACTGTTTTACTCTTCTCAATAAATCCTTTTCTTAGATAGCTAATTGTTCAGAAATACATTGAAAATTTATAATATTTGTTACAACTTCCTTTAATACAAGAAGTTGCTATCATTTGCATCCTATACTGTTATTTATTTATATCAAATGCCTCCAAAATATTGCCTGCATAATCTTTTCCGTCCAGTCTAACAGTAAATGAATTTGAAAATTGGTAAAAATATGGATGTATGGGTGATGATATTTTATATTAAAAATTATTAATCTATTTCTCTTTCAGGATTTATATTTTGAATATAAACTATATTATGAAATATGTTAATATTAACTAATTGCAATGACACATACAAACAAAGCATTCATGCATTTAAATAGAGAAGTATGAATTACTTTTTAATTTAATGTGGAAATAAATATTTTGTTTGATTTGCCATGAAACTATTGCACTACTGCAAGATCATTAATTGATGCACTATTAATAAAGCATTAGAACAATAATTCAAAATTTGACAGAAACTTATGACCAGGTAAAATGGCGGTTTTGAAAAACAGCTTAGTTTCACAGCAGACAACATTTAAAGATGTGAATGAAGTCAATATGAGAGCAGGTTTCAACATTTATTTGGTATGAAAATAAATAAATTTTTAATTTTTTAAATTGTTCAAATGTAATTTTTATTACCATAGTAATTTCCATTTTTATTTTAAAGGCTTGAAAGTATAAATTAAAATGGTGAGAATCTATGATTTTATTAATGCACCTATGCTCCAAAAATAGGAGATCCCTGTTTTACATGATTCAAAGAACAAAAAAAAAAAAACAATTTGGTGTTCATGATAAAGTGGCCTAAAGAGATGACAAGTTAAGAAGCAAATGGTGATAATTGGTTATCACCTCTGTAAGAAGGTGACAAACCACACAAGTGTATTTTGTTTATAACCCAATATTTTGCAATTACTAACAATTTACTTAAATCACTAGATTAAAACAATGATAAGGTAAGAGCAGATCTCTAATCTAGCATAATCCCTAACCTTAATATTTAAACCCCTATACTCAGATTGGTTTCTGGCTTTTGTCTTTATCAATAAGGCTTGGGATTCAAAAATAGAAAGATGATTACTACAAGTCATTCCTTCCCATCCCAGGCCACATGGATAAAGGCAAAAGACAAAAACTGATCTGAGGATGAAGATTAAATACTGAGGATAGGAATTTATATGTACTTTGATCATCAATAATTTTCAAGCCTATACTAGACGGCACTAAAGTCAACAGCTGCTCTTTATGTATATCTTAAATAAAAATATAAAGATCTGAACAAAACCATCGATATGCAATACTCCCAATAAATCGTTCTTCTTAATGACCATCTAAAGTTTCTCTCAATTTCTAGAAAATTTTCAAAGAACAAATATTTTCTCTATATTATCTTTTTTAATAAGTGTTTTGCAAAAAATAAAAACTGCATAAGATCAAATGAAATTCATAGTAAAACTTTTCTAAATTATTCGATAAAAGCACAAATAAAAAGTCCACTACAAGGTTAAGACTGTGCTGGTCATGCTGAATAGTAATGGAGAATTGAATCTGGCCATTAAACTAGCCAGTTGCTGACTGGTGAAAGTTTTAAAAAATTTTCTTCGTTACTTTATCATTTATCAATACTAAAGGGATTGATTATATGCTAGCTAATTGAAAAATAATCATGAAAATGGGAATTTTCAGTTATTTAAAAAATATCTGACTCCATTCAGTAATTAAACCTAGGTCACAAACATGGCTGGTTTAAACACTAACAGCAATACCAGAAGATTCTTTTTATGCAATAAGATACATGCATATATATGAACCAATTGTAAAGAGGCAGCTTGATTAAATATATGTTCATTAAAAAAAAAAAAGAATTGTTAATGCTGGAAGTGAGAGGGGCATGGTCCTGGATATTAAACTCCAGAGTTAGTTACTCTACTATTGTGCCAAATCACACAGGGCATTTAAAATATTTTAAAAATCACAATCTAATACCCACCTTTCTACTGCTATTTTATTTCTTTTGTTGTATTCCATACTTTAAAAATTTTAACATGATACAATCTAAAAAAACTGCATAAACTGAGAAATATATATTCCTTTAGCAATTTTTGACTGTCTATCGTCTTTGCTATCAGGGTCCATTTTTCATCCATTTTATCAAATTTCAATGTTGTAAACTTAATATTATAGCAAATGATTCATTACTGGTGGTGCACTAACCTTTTAAACAACCAGCTCAAATCTTGTGCTGGAAAATGGGTTCTCCTTAATCAGTCAGGGGTTTCTGAGCATTAGACCGTCTAACAGTGCTTTGGTAAAAAAATGGTATTCTCTGAAGAGAATAAAATGTATTGTCTACTATTTAAACCAGATGCAATTTCAAAAATATTATTTTATACCAATACTGAATCATTAAAAAATATCAAAAAATATACAATATTTTTTTCCTTTTTTTTTTAAAAAAAAAAGGCGTAATACTACTAATATTAAAAACTATGATGCAGCTTTAAATAAAACTGTTATGCTAAAATGTGTTAAAAAAGTGATAAAACAATGGCAAATGACTATTGAAGATAATCAAATATTATCATTTAATGACAATACTGTAATACCTAGTCACTCCATTCACTTTCAAGCAGAAAAAATGACACACATACATTACAAACATAAAAAATTCATTCCACACATACATACGTATTCACTTACTTCTACAACTGAAATAAGATGTTCCTTCACAAACTTGTCAAGTGAATCAACATCTCTCATTCCACGATACTTAATGCCTTCTCTATCATTAATTTTAAATAATTTCAATCTAAAATAAAATTAAAAAATAAAAAGATATTTTATATTGTCCGAATAATCACACTGAATTAGTCAAACATCTATTTAATAAATAGTTTCTAAAAGAAATAATACTACAATCTCCCTCATATCCACAATACTTGGTTCCAAGTTTTAGAATCCATATCGAAGTTTATGGATATGTGATATGCATTTTTAACATATCGCATATTAATGTTTTTACATATATAAACAGTATGTACACATTTCTATGTTATAATTTTATTAAAAATTATGCAATTAGAACATTAATAACAAAAAAAAAAGATAACTATAATTGGAAATTTTATAATTAGTACAATAAAGAAATTAAAAAATTTTCTTACATTTTACCCTTTTAAAAATTAACAGATTTAGGGATAAAAATTTCAGCAGTTATTTTGGTTAACTTTTGTAATTGCAATGCCTAGTGATTGCTTAGTGAATTAATACATATATTAACTTCTACATTTTTTTATGTATTTAATATTTTTCTCTAAAAATGGATGTGTGAAACTGCAGATACTGAAATCCTAGATTATGGGCCGACTGTATGCAATAGCTTTACCTAATGAATTATGAGAGGTATTTTATTGTAAAATAAATGAAATATGGAGGTCAATGAGTAAACATAATTTATGCAGATTCAAAGTATATCATTTAGTTGTTTATTTTCTCTCACTATATCATTATTATATTATCAATCTATTGCAGGAAAAAATTTTCCATTTCAATTTCTCTTTTTCATAACACTCTGGCAAGTTTCCTCCATTTATCTTACAAATGGTCTCTTTTACAATCTCTTGTGTTTCGTGTCACATAGGTATACATATTTTAGATTAAACATTTTATAGATGAAGTTTAACATACAATCACCTATTTTATTAAATTGATTTCAATGGAGAATATATCTCATAATATCTAATTGGATTATGTGTATATCTTAAACGTTTATAGTTTATTTGCCATATATATATATTTTATATATTCATTGTTAATAAACTTTAAATTTGTTCAAAACAGACGGACTTGCTTAGTTGTCATTCAATTTTTTTTTATGCAAATCTATTAGCCAATAATATTCTGACAAAATAATATTCACATATTGACTTACACCACATCATTTATTATAAGTATTCATATAACAGTATGGAAATTAAACAATAGGATTGGTGTGTACACAATCTCATATTATTATCTTTATATTAAATTTAATATTTTATCATATGGAGCAGATATATATATTGTAAACAGTCGGGTTTAAACCCGACTGTTTACAATGTAGAAAAACGCACACATGCGTTATGTATTTTTTTTAATTAGTTTCATATAGTTTGGTTTTATTCCGTTTTAGTATTTATTTTTTTTGTTAGTGGAAGAAAATGTTTAAAATCTTATTAAAGTGAGAAAAGAGGGAGTGGGGGGGGATTTGCGTTTTGTTTTAGTAAAAGGGATATATGTATGTATGTGCGGTGTGGACGGACAATTTCAAAAGAAAAAAAATAATAATAATGAGAAAACGGACGTATGAATAAATTTGGTATCCAAGATGAGAGATTATTGTAAGAGAAAGGAAGAGGAAAAATATGTATTGGAGACCTTATCTGAGGAATTAAAAAAAAAAAAAAAGAAGACAAAAGAAAAAAAAAAAGAGGAAGGGTTGAAATGGACGGTCAGGAATGTTGTTTGCTAAAATATCCGAAGGCGCGAAAAGTTCTTTGCTTGTTAGCCTAACTGGCCATCTATACCACGTGGTGAGGAAGAAGGGGGCGGACTGTTTTTGCGAGGACAAAAGAAGAGAAAGAAAAAAAAAAAAAAGTGACAGGGAGAGTAGAGAAGTAGTTGTTTTTTTTTTTTGTTGTGTCGTTTTGGAAGGGAATCGCCATTTTTTTAGTTTTTGTTTTTTTGAAGAAAAACAAAAAAAGGGAATAGCTAAGGCTACGGCCGAATATGCGTACAGTGGGGTAAAAGCTTAAGCGTGCTGGGTTTTCTGTGCCTTACCCCGAAGAGACCATGCGGCAATAACCGGAGAACATCTACCGGAGATCTATTAACTTTTCACAAAGGAACTGACCCGACTCGGAATGGACTGTAGCGTGATAAATCGCCTCGTGTGTCTACTTCAAATTTCATATGTTTCCATCTTGTTTTGATATCCCCGGGGATCACATCGGACAAAATTGCAGGTAATGTGAACTTAAAATATTTATTTTCCAAATATTACCACGTTTTCTCCAAAATTTTTAAGGAGAATGAACAAAGGCAAGAAAGTCATTTTTTTTTTTAAGAGAAGGCCGTTCAAATCCAGCTGATTAGATTTTGTCTGTACATACGTTCGCTTTCTTATTCCGTTGTAAATCCACACAGTATATATGTATGTTTTCTTAGTTTATGTAAAAACAATGTGAGAGGGGGGGGGAATATTATAATAAAAAGATGTATTATTTTAAAGCTTATATTACATGTATATTTTTTTTATTATTTAACTCATGAAAGATAGTTCACGAATTTAGACAATTGGTTCGGATTTTCTTGTTGAGAGTTGCAGGGAGTCCCCCGTACATTTTTCTACGGTTTATTAACCACCCGCCCTGAGTACTGAGCTAGAGGTGTGGCCCTATCACAATCGTATTCTGATCCTCCAGCATAATACTTATGTAAAAAGTAAGTTTGGCGCTTGGAGTCTAAAATAAAAAAAAAAACTGACGTCCATAAATATGCTGCGAGAAAGATACGAGTTTTCTTATCAATGTTCTAATTAGACAAAGAGAAAATATAGATAAGTATATGGGTAACGAGTACACCCGCTACAATGGCGTCCCAACTAAGGCTTTTGAAGAACGGAATGTAGGGGGACCCGAGTAGAAAGAGTAAAGATTCGATAAGGAAAAGGAGGGGGAGTAGGATGGAAACATTAGAGAGACGTAAAGTTTGTTTCGGTTAAAATGGGTTTAGTGAAAGACAGAAAATAGTTTCCGAGTGTTTAATAAAGAAATTAGATTCGTAGCATGGCGCCTTGGGGGAGGAAAGGAAAACCTACCACGTTGTGATTTTGGTATTAATTTATTTATATATATATAATCGATATACGTAGAATATAAAAGATAGAGTGTATAGAATAGGGAAGATGGGACTGATAAAAATAAAAATATATGAGGGGAGGAAGGAGGAGATGCCGATAGATCACCTTAGGAGTCTGCAAAGGTATTTTGAAGGTTATGGAATACAGGAAGATATGAAGACGATAGTAGCATCAGACCACCTTGGGGCTCAGGCTAGGGATTGGTGGAATTCACTGATTCACTAGCCACAGACGCTCTTCCGATCTACAAGACAACCCTGGAGAGAGTGTTCTGGAGTGAAGAGAGACAGGAGGATATTCGGTCCCGAATAATAAGGGAAAAGTTCCAAGAGGGCGGACCAGAGGAATACGTAGAGTTTTTTAGGCGACAAGTGGCCATACTCAAGACGTTAAAAGCATGTGATCTGTCAGAGAAACAGATGGTGAAGACAGTATGTAATAACTTGCCCATAGAAATAAGAGTGATACTGGGAAAAGGAGAGAACTCTACTAAAGAAATAGACGAAGTATTGAGTAAAATGGAAGTGAGTGCGAAAATGAGACAGATACGGGGGGAAAAGGAGATAGATCAAGGGGGAGACATAGGGCTCAGTCAACAATCGAATTCAAAATGTATGGGAAATCTGATTTGTTCATGGGAGGACCGGGTACCAAGTTACGCATGCCAAACATGTCCAAAAATACAGATAGCAACTGGACAGACGAAAGTGGAAGCACTTATAGATACGGGAAGTCAGGTCTCTGTAATAACAGAGGGATTATATTGTAAACTCATCAGGGAACAACCAGACATGCCTGTTTTGCCTTTGAAAGCGGTACAGGTGGCAATGGCCAACAACAGAAAGGCCAAGGTTGAACCCAAACAAATATGGCTGGATGTTAAAATCCAGGGAGTAAGTTGCCCTCATGCATTTTTAATTATGAAAAATCTGATTTGTGATGTTCTATTGGGAACTGATTTTTTGTACAAGTATAAGTGTAAGTTGAACTACGAAAGTAGACAAGCCACATGTAATGGGGAGGTGGTTAGATTCGTGATGGACAGTACAGATGTTTCGATGGGCACTGTGCAAGTTGTCGATGACAACAAGGATAACGTGATAACGGATAAGATAGAACAGGTAAAACTGGCTGGGGGAAAAGGGAAGGAAACGCTAAGAAAGATACTGAAAGACTACCACCAGGTGTTTTCAGATATACCAGGCATAATACCAGGCTTCGAACAAAGAATTCAGGTAAACGAAACTCAACCATTTAAGGCAAAATCATACCCCATTCCCCATCAGTATAGAGAACAGGTGAAAGCACAGATAGATCAAATGTTGGAATGGGGAATCATCTCAAAAAGTTCATCGGCATATTGTAATCCAATAGTCGTGGTAAAAAAAAAAGATAACTCCGTACGGCTGTGCCTTGATGCGAGGCAATTAAACAAAGTCACAGTTCCAGATTGTAACATACCACCACCCATGCAAGAATTAACTGGAAGATTTAACGGAAAAAACATTTTTTCAACATTTGATCTGACAGCGAGTTATTGGCAGATAGGTCTGCACCCGGAAGATCGCAAATATACTGCCTTTAGATACGACGGCTGCTCGTATCAATTTAACCGCATGCCATTTGGCCTAATTAACAGTGGAGCCGGTCTATTACGGTGTTTAGATAAGGTATTATCTGCTGAAGTAAAAAAAATAATTACAATGTATGTGGACGATGTATTGATAGCGTCGGCTAACATGGAAGAACATGCCAAGGATGTGGAAATGTTTCTAAAGGAATGTTGGGATAAAGGAATTAAGGTAAACCTGAAGAAAAGCGTACTGTTTCAAGAGGAAGTTACATTTTTGGGTCATCTTATAGGCGCTCAGGGTGTTCAGCCACACCCAGATAAAATTTCGGCCATCAAAGATTTTCCTGCACCAAGATCTAAAAGGCAGGTGCGATCCTTCTTGGGTATGTGTAATTTCTATAACCGCTTTCAGGAACAATTCGCTCAACATATGGAACCATTGGTTAGATTATTGAGAAAAGAGACAACATGGGAGTGGGGTGAGGAACAAAATCAGGCATTCGAGAAGGTGAAGCGGGGGTTCATGAAACACGTAATGCTTGCTTTTCCTGATTTTGAAAAACCTTTCGTAGTGCAAACCGACAGCAGTGGGTACGGGCTGGGAGCGACAGTATCGCAGATCCAAGAGGATGGTCAGGCAAAAGTACTATATTTTTTGAGTAGAATGCTCAAGGGCCCCGAGAGACATTACACCGTCACTGAAAAGGAAGCTTTGGCTATTGTTTGGTCATTTCAAAAACTCCGCACATTGTTGTTAGGATCAAAAATAATTGTTGTTACGGATCATCAGAGTTTAGAGTTTATTAACCACAGTTATCTGACAAACAGTCGGTTGGTAAGGTGGAGCTTATACCTTCAAGAATATAATTATGTGGTAAAACATTGTAAGGGGTCGGATAACATCGTGGCTGATGTTCTTAGTCGCAATCCAGTACGTGTGCCATCGAGTCACCTGAAGGTTGAGAATTTATACGTGGCAGGGGTAAATTTGGGGAGGAATGAGCACAGGTAGAGAATGTCCTTAAAAGTTTGTCTCAGTGTAAGAGTGATGATGCTCCTCTAGGTAAAATAATCAAACAACTAAAAGGGGAAAAGAGCGAGAATAACAATGAGCCTAGACGTGGGATACACCGATATAGACTTGACCAGGATGTGCTCCAGTACAAAATGGATGGGGGGACAGAAAGCTGGAGGCCTATAGTACCACAACCAATGAGGGATGCAGTGGTGACTCACGTCCACCAACTATCTGGACATTATGGGGTGTGGAAGACAGAAAGGTGGCTTAAGAAGTGGTTTTATTGGCCAAACATGCATAGAACTATAGTAAAGATAATCAATCAATGTGAACTCTGCCAAAAAACTAAGCCTGCAAATAAAAATTATGCAGGTCCCATGAGCTCGATAATTCCAAGGAGGCCTCGTGAGATGATTGCCATAGATTATTACGGGCCATTGCCCATGTTCAATAAAAAAAGATATTTGTTGGTGGTGTATGATTTATTTAGTAAATTTGTGGCCGCATATCCCATGAATCAAGCAAATGCCCGAAGTACCATACGTTTGCTAGAGAAGGAATATTTTGCTACCATAGGAAAACCCCAAAGTATCCTCTCGGATCATGGTACACCGTTCATCTCGGGAGAGTGGAAAGCATGGGTTCACAGGTCGGGGATCCAACATGTACTGACATCGATCAGGAATCCTCAATCAAACCCATGTGAGCGGGTGATGCGTGAGTTGGGTCGGTTGTTTAGGACCTATATCCCCACTAATCACCGCGGATGGGTTAAGAAAATTCCAGAAATACTTAATTATATAAATTGGGCGGTTAACGAGTCCACCGGATTTTCCCCCATGATCGGAAGAGCGTCAGTAGGGAAAACATGCTCCCAGATTGATCAAGACTAAAATACCCGGACCTGAGGAATTACCGATCAACATGGAGGAGGATCAAGAGCGGGCATATCATACATTGTTAAAAAGGAGTCAAGAAAGAAACAAACACACCCTGGGGAGGCCGTATCATTTTAAAGTGGGCGACCTAGTCATGGTAAAGACCCCTCACGTGAGCGAACCAGGAAAATTTATTTGTAAAAAATTTTGTAGTTTATACGATGGACCGTACCCTATTGTTAAGTGTCGGGGTGATAACGCTTTCTGGGTGAATACTGGGCAAGAGATGAAGGGATCATACAATGCCCGTTCACTCAAGCCCGTGCCACTGAACTAGGAGCCGTTCAAATACGTAGACCGTATTTAAAGGCTTCCGGGAGGAGGGTATTGTAAACAGTCGGGTTTAAACCCTGTTTACAATGTAGAAAAACGCACACATGCGTTATGTATTTTTTTTAATTAGTTTCATATAGTTTGGTTTTATTCCGTTTTAGTATTTATTTTTTTTTGTTAGTGGAAGAAAATGTTTAAAATCTTATTAAAGTGAGAAAAGAGGGAGTGGGGGGGGATTTGCGTTTTGTTTTAGTAAAAGGGATATATGTATGTATGTGCGGTGTGGACGGACAATTTCAAAAGAAAAAAAATAATAATAATGAGAAAACGGACGTATGAATAAATTTGGTATCCAAGATGAGAGATTATTGTAAGAGAAAGGAAGAGGAAAAATATGTATTGGAGACCTTATCTGAGGAATTAAAAAAAAAAAAAAAGAAGACAAAAGAAAAAAAAAAAGAGGAAGGGTTGAAATGGACGGTCAGGAATGTTGTTTGCTAAAATATCCGAAGGCGCGAAAAGTTCTTTGCTTGTTAGCCTAACTGGCCATCTATACCACGTGGTGAGGAAGAAGGGGGCGGACTGTTTTTGCGAGGACAAAAGAAGAGAAAGAAAAAAAAGGAAAAAGTGACAGGGAGAGTAGAGAAGTAGTTGCTTTTTTTTTTTTTTGTGTCGTTTTGGAAGGGAATCGCCATTTTTAGTTTTTGTTTTTTTGAAGAAAAACAAAAAAAAAAGGGAATAGCTAAGGCTACGGCCGAATATGCGTACAGTGGGGTAAAAGCTTAAGCGTGCTGGGTTTTCTGTGCCTTACCCCGAAGAGACCATGCGGCAATAACCGGAGAACATCTACCGGAGATCTATTAACTTTTCACAAAGGAACTGACCCGACTCGGAATGGACTGTAGCGTGATAAATCGCCTCGTGTGTCTACTTCAAATTTCATATGTTTCCATCTTGTTTGATATCCCCGGGGATCACATCGGACAAAATTGCAGGTAATGTGAACTTAAAATATTTATTTTCCAAATATTACCACGTTTTCTCCAAAATTTTTAAGGAGAATGAACAAAGGCAAGAAAGTCATTTTTTTTTAAGAGAAGGCCGTTCAAATCCAGCTGATTAGATTTTGTCTGTACATACGTTCGCTTTCTTATTCCGTTGTAAATCCACACAGTATATATGTATGTTTTCTTAGTTTATGTAAAAACAATGTGAGAGGGGGGGGGGAATATTATAATAAAAAGATGTATTATTTTAAAGCTTATATTACATGTATATTTTTTTTTATTATTTAACTCATGAAAGATAGTTCACGAATTTAGACAATTGGTTCGGATTTTCTTGTTGAGAGTTGCAGGGAGTCCCCCGTACATTTTTCTACGGTTTATTAACCACCCGCCCTGAGTACTGAGCTAGAGGTGTGGCCCTATCACAATCGTATTCTGATCCTCCAGCATAATACTTATGTAAAAAGTAAGTTTGGCGCTTGGAGTCTAAAATAAAAAAAAAACTGACGTCCATAAATATGCTGCGAGAAAGATACGAGTTTTCTTATCAATGTTCTAATTAGACAAAGAGAAAATATAGATAAGTATATGG